>WAAG01036261.1:224078-237407 GCA_013390105.1 Tichodroma muraria | reverse complement strand
CCGGAGGGTCAAAGCCGTGTCCTTGTGCCCCCTGCCCCTCGTAAAGGCTCCCCCTTCTCTGCTCAGCCCTCTCCCCAGGCCAGGCCAGGGGTTGATGGATTGCAATCCTCCTCTGCCATGGTCAAAACAAAGGTCACGGCCCGAGGAAATTGCTAACAACTTCTGCCCACCGGCCCCGGAAGAACGGGGGAATTCGTGACAAGGGGGTGAACTTTTTATGATCCCTCCACCCTGGCAGTCTCTTTGGGAAAGGAATTTTAAAAAGTGGCCAGGGAACATGAGGCTTCCGGGAGCTGACAGAAGAGGAGGGGGCAGCCCTGAAACGCTGCCCCAGCCCATGGCAAACCCCAGCCACTGCCCCCTTCCCACCTCCTCCCTCCCCTCCAGCAAAACCTCTGTCTCTCTGCTGCTGGGCAAAGAAAGGGCCCTTGGGAATCCCCATCTGGGGGCTCTTATTATGGTCCAGAACAAGTTTACTTTTTATTTTAGCACTTGGGAGACCCTAATACTCGTTTTGTGAGTGTATAAATATCCAGGCACTAACACTGCACCTCAGACCAAGCTTATGGCTGGGAAGAAGGGGTTCAGGTACGTTCTCACAGGCAGGGGTGTGAACTGCCCCACCAGGCCAATGGCTTTGCTTTGCCCCTCCTGTGCCTCTGACTTCTCCACCAAGAAAAAACTGCAGCTTTGTGGGCTGGAGGAGATACAGCAGGGTCCCACTCTTGAAGAGATCCCTGTCTGCTTGGAGAAGTTGCATTTTACATCTCAGTCTGGGGAAAAAAAAAATCAAAATTTTGAACTTATGAGTGCATTTATTTTTCCTAATACCTATAAGTGAACATTTCTGTGATTAGAAAAAAAATTTGTTTTATCCTAAAACTGAGTCTTCCTGTCCTATCCCAAATGTCCCAGTTCTGCCCTTCTGTATGAGGTAGTCTCTCCCATGCTAAAGTGTGGTGACTAATGGGAAAATTAAAGATGGGAACTTTACCTGCAAGATGCTTTATATTTTAGAGAAGTACACAAAACCAACCAACACCCTCTGCTCCCCCCAAAAAACACTGGTCGTGCCAAAGACACTCTGGTTCTTCCTTCACCATTAGGCATTTCCAAAATGCTGCATTTAGCTCCATTGCAGCTGCATCACCCTCCAGCTGTAGCAAAGCCTGCCTGGAATCAGAGCTTTTCCCAGGGTCTGCCCCATCATAGGGATGAGCAGCTGCCATTTATTTCCACACCCAAACTGGGCACTAAACTGGTCCCTATTGAAAGTGATTCATCAAATCCATCCCCAATTCAAGCCTAAGTAAACAAGTAAGTTGCTTTGAAATTGCTTTTTTTGGGGAAAAAAGCTGGGTTTGGGAAGCATCCTTGTTCTCAGGGAGAAGGAGGCTGGAGAGAGTTTAAAGCCTCAGCCTCAGAGCTCAGGAAAGCTCGCTTTGTACGAGGGGGTGGGAGTAGCTTTGCCAGCCCATGGAAGTAAGGAAAGAGAAGAATCAAGAATTGTGGATAGCAGTAGAAAGAAAGGTAGAAAAAGATAGGGGGACACCTGGCTTGGTTTGACACCGCCTGTTGCACTCGTGATAGCATCTTGTCACGATCACGACATGGCATTTCCTAGAGCACAGATAAGCTTTGTCTTTGCCTGGGCTGCAAGGCAGCTCTAAAAGGAGCAACTCTCCATCCGCCCCTTCCCCAGGACTGGTTCCAATTAGTGCCGACTCCATCCTGTGCCGGCTTAGCCCCAGGATTAAAAACCTCCCCGTGCCAATCCCCTCTGACCCAAACACTTCCTGGGACTGATAGGGCGACCAAATTCCTCCCCTTCCCAAATTGGACAGCTTGCTCTTGTCACCCCAAACTCTGGCCCCTGTGGGGGGGAGAGGGGAAGGGGGGATACGTGACAGAGAGCAGCCCTTCATCCTCTCCAGGAACAAGGAACCAAGGTTCTCAGGAGCCTTTGCAGGGCCTGGAGCTGCAGCCATGCTGGGGAAAAGCCCTGCTAGGATGTTGGACTTCATCTGCCTGCCCTGGACAGCAGGGGCAGCTCTGGCACCCGGCTGGTGGGTTTGCACCTGACAAGATGTCAGGGTGCAGCAGATCACATCTCGGGCTCCTCCAAAGGCCCAGGATGGGAAGTTGCCTACATGTGCTCCTGTGAGCTTCTTTGGCCAGGAAAGATGCTGGCCCCTGGCTTGGCCAGTGATTGTGGAGTCCTGCACCATGGACAAATGTTTCCCGGGCATCTCTTTGCAGAGGCAGCTCTAGTGCTGAGAGCCAGGAGACTGTGCTCAGCTTGGGAGCAGCCCCAGCTCCAGTGAGGATCCCACAGGAGGGGCAGATGGAGCCACTGGAGCAAGCAGGCTATGCTGCGGGGCTGTTTTGGCAGGAGATACGAGCGTCTGTTATCAGCCCTGGAGGAAACAGGGAGATTTCACTGGATAGAGCTGAGGAGGAGAAGGAAAGGGCTTCCAGCATGCACCTGGGAGTCTTTGTGCCCTCAGCCTTCTGCTGTTCATCCCCACATGCCTCTGTTTGCTGGCACCAGCTTTTAAGGAAAACCACCTTAATTTTGTCCTGATGCAAAGCTGCTGAGTCAGCAGAACTGAGCGAGTTATTTATTCAGGGAGCAGCTGTGCAATGGCCAAGTGCAAGCTGCCTCCATGCACCTACAGCAGGCACCTTCCAGCGTGAAACAGTATGGCCAGTTCCTGGCTGTGATGCTGAAAGCCCAGTGAGAAAGAGCTAAGTTGTCTTTAAACACCTCCCTGTGGGGAGGGCTGCATCCCCTGCCCCATCTCTCATGGGAGATTGAACAAACAGCAAACAGCAAGTGCCCTTTTGGGCCCAATATTCATTTGGACCACCGCACACGGGCTCCAAAGGCTTTCCATTCCTCTAACAGCCCCCGAGGGCCATCATTAAACCAGCACAAAGGGAAGTCACAGCGGCTACATCAGCTCCTCCTTAGCAGCATGACTCCATTCAGGGCAGTCACTGCTTTGAAAGCAGAGAGGTTTTACACTGGTGTGGGGGCACAGACTACCTGTGCCCCCAAAGCATGGTGTGTTTTGGGGAGAGAGGCAGGCTTCCCAGCACACCTGGCCTGCAGGAAAACCCACAGCCCACCAGGGACTTTGGGAGGAAAGCAGTGACACCATCTCATTTCCACAGCTGGGCTGTTCTTAGGCAGGCAGCTGTGCTTCTGAAGGGGAAATGATCCCGATTAGCTTTCCAGATGCTCTCTTGTAAATGGATTACAGGTGGTACAACGGTGTCTGACTGCAGTCCAGGGCTTTGTCTCTCTGAAAAAAAAAAAAAAAGCCCTCTGTGTTATCCTCCCACCCCATCTGCTTCCCCTTGCAAAGGAAGAGGGAGACCATCCAGGAGACAAGAAAACACACATACAGCAAGGGTGATTGCTATTTTAAGAACGTACTTTATACAAAATAACCAATTCATATGGAAATAAAATCTACAGACCTCCAAGGATCAAGATTTTAAAAAAGTTCTTTAAAAAAATTACCCAACACACAGTATTAAACTAACTATTGAGGTAACTGTCGCTCTTGGGGAACAAAGGTAATCAGCAGACCAAGACAAAATATACACAATATAAAAATAAATAGCATTCCCCTTTCCAGTATTGACCAGGAAAGTTCACACAACTTTGCAGCAGCAGGAGAGAGAAGAGGATCCCTGACACTGTGCTCTACAGGATGGGGAGGGAGGCGGGGGCTCCTGGGCAGCAGGTGATGGAGAGGTGCAGCCCCCGAGGCCCTGCTGGGGACAGGAGTGCTGGGACAAGCAGCTCCAGCATGAACTCCTTCTTGAGTCTGATAAACTGAGCCCATCCAGTCCAACTTTTCCTAAACAGCATGGGCAGCTGTTCAGCCCAGTTTCCAACTGAGCTGAGGACAAGCGAGCCCAGTCCTCGAGCGTTACATCCCAGCACGCAGCAAAACATGCCAGTGCAGAGCCCCACTGTAGAGGACAGATTCCTCCCACTGAGGGACACAGAGGCATTTTCACAGCTTGGTGTGGGAGGTCTCTGCTGCAGCCTCAGCTCACCCTCCTGTCAACCCCGGGGCAGCTGCAAGCCATTGACAAGGGCCAGGTTTTTGCCCCAATGGCCACTAGACCCCTTCCTGCCCAACGAAAAAAGCACAGCAACAAAAGAACAGCCTCACCCCAAAAGAGGAAGGCCCCCATTTTCTCCTTGTGCCCCCAACAGACAGATTACATTCTTTACAAACTTACAATAATACAAAAACAACCCCAATGTTACCCAACTTCAGAAAAATGAATGGATGTAGTGGCATAGGCTCCCCCACTCCCTTCCCAGCAATGCCAAGTGAAGCAGCAGTGGGCCACTCTCCTCCCCCAGAGGCATTAAATCAGTGGTCCACCCACCCCTGTTCCATGTGCTCTGCTCTGTGGATGGATGGATGGATGGATGGATGGACGGATGGATGGATGGACGGATGGATGGATGGGGCTCAACTTTACCCAACTGCTCCCTTCCCTCTCTGCCTTCCCAAACATAGAAGCAGCAATCAGCTCTCTTGTGGCTACCTAAATCAACCCACCAGCCTCTGGGAAAGCAGGAACATGGCATGATAAAATGCAGGGCCACAGAGAACACGTTGCTTCACACTGAGACTGTGAAGACCCCCCCAGTGTGTTCCGTAGCCATCTTAGCCCTAAAAGAGTACAGGAAGGTCAAAGTTGCACTGCTGCACGTTATTATTGCTCAGATAAAGATCAGGCAGCAGCGTTCATTGATCCATCAAGGAGGAGAGACAAGAGTTTTCACAGTTGTACACAGTATATGCACAGGCATTTTTAACCTAAACCCTCCTGGAGGTAGACATGCCAGGATCACGGGTGGGAGCCCCGTACTGGGACCAGGAGCAAAACCTTGTACTGGCAGATGGACAGACACCACTGTGCCTGGGTGGCAAACCCCAGGGGCACACAAGAGAACACTCGTGAGCCACTGAGGACACCCTAATTTCATGAGGAGAGTAAATGTGCCCTCCCCACCTGCTGCCTGTGTGTGTGCAGAGGAGGCAGCTGGCAAGGCCAGCCCTCTGTCCTTGTGCTCGTGTGGGCAGTGAGCTTTCATCTCTGCACTTGACAGCCACCAACTGCAGCGAAGCCAGCAGAGGGGAAGAGACTTGAAAGCTGGGAAACTGGGAAGCAAGGAGAGGAGAAATGTTGGTGTATGATATAAAAGGGGTTCAGAGGACTTCCCAGACTAAGAGCTGAGGCCTGAGCTCCTGGCTCAGGAGCTGCCTGGCTGGCTTCAGAAAGGGAAACTGCTCCCCTGCCGTGCTCCAGTGTTTGAGTGCACCAGGTGTCTGTGGGTCTCTTACTCATTTAATGCCCAAAGGAGTCCCCAATGGCTCTCTAACTTTGTTCACAACAAGGGAATTGTGCTCACACAGAGTCAGTTCTGCTTTTAGTAAGAAGATATTCCACTTACTGCCCTTCTGCTAAGTGAGCCAAGTGTTTCCTAATAAAAGGGGCAAAGGACAGACGGACTTGTTAGAGTTGGTGAAAATCCCAATTAAGCCTCAGTCCTAATTAATCCTCTGTCCTCTCTTTCCCTGGTGGAAATAGCTCTTGCTCTCTCCTGGATGCACTGTTCACTTTGATATTCACAAATCAAAGAGAGGAAGACCTTTGCCAAAAGAAATCTAGGCCATGGCTGCAAATGAAGGAAAAAGGCCCTCAGTCAATGCAAGACCAACAGAGTCAGATCTACAAAATTCTCCATGGTCTCTCAAATCCTTCATGTGAGCCAAGGCGAGACAGTGACCAAAAAGGGAAGGGCACAACACAGCTCACTTCAAAGGTACACTTGGATGTTACTATCTGGTTTCAAATCCATTAAACCCTGTCCTGAATTTCCCTTCCTAGGGGTAGACTGAGCCTTGCCTTGGTTTTCCTCAGGGGCTCCTACTGGGAGACAGCTGGAAATGGGTCCCTGCCCAGCAGTTTTTCAGAGCAGGAGGTGGGCAGAGTGCAAACCAGAAGGCGCAGTTCATTCTGCGCTCTCCTTTGCAGAGCGCGCACCCCCGGCTACGTTGAACAGGTACACATGGGGAGAGGCTGCGAGGGCAACCTCTGAGATGCTTTCTCCCTCATAATCAGCACAGGACCTTAAAGCTCACAGGGGCTGCAGCTGCAGCCCTCCTTGCACAGCCTGCGATCTCAATCCTGGCCTCGCAGGAGGGACCTGGCACTCACGCAACTGTTCTGAAACCACCGGCACCCGCCTCAAAGCGAAACAGGAATTATGCAAGAGCAAACTCCTCCATTCCTCCACTGACACACCACAATAAAAACATTTGAAGGGGATGCTCTGAAAGTGCAGACCCAGTTGCATGGCTGCTCTGCAGCAAGGGGAACCTGGACCAACTACACCATCATAGATTCCACTGCTGGTCTTCTCCAAGTCACCCTTTGGGATGACACTTCCCTGTCACTCATTTCAGCACCTTCTCTGAAATTCCACAGAGCATACAGCAACACTGTCTTCTCAGAAAAGGAAAGCAGAACAAAGCCATCAAGAACAAAGAAACCACCCTGGCTGAACAAAAGCCTGACAGGGTTCAGTGGAAAAAATAAAGAAAGGTCGTTTTCTAATTATACTTTCATTTTATATGGAGAAGTGTTGGGGTGAGAACCTGCAGGGGAGCTGCCTCAGTCAGCAGAATGAAAGACAGCCTCTGTGACTTGCTTTCAGATAAGACATCATAAAGCTGATAGCTCTCCAAGACCCTGAGAAACCACACTTACAAAAATACATACAGGCGATTTGCTTCGGGAAGTCTGCATGGGAAAGGCATTTGGCAGACAAGAAAGAATCAGAAGCTTCCAAGAAGTGTCTCCATCTACTTCAAAGTCACAAATCAAACCAGTTGGGCCTCGAAGCTTCAAACTTACTTTCCTCTTCTGTCCTCCTCATTGCAGGCTGGTGCCTTGGACTGCTACTGAGTGGTTTGGTGGGTCACACCATGGAATTTGTAGACTGCAAACTTCTAAGCACAACTAGAAGTCACAGTGAAGCCTCAGTGACTGCCCTTTCCAGCTGAATTGCCAGGGCCTGTATCACCTAAGATGCCCAAAGATTCAGAGCCTCAGGGGGACTTTATACCTTTGCAAAATGTAAAATGGCCTTTGCAAATGCAATTTGACATCCTGGGAGCTTGGGAACACCACACACCACTTAGAAAGGAGGAAGTGGTGGGGAGAGCAAGAGGCTAAAAAGGTAGAGTAGCACATGAAGCTCTTCTGAGAATACTGGAAATTTTTGTCATGCTTGAGCATGGTCAACTTCATAATTGTTTTACATATTATATAATCTCATTTAACATGAAATCCACAATTACAGCAAAACACATCCTCCATATGGGAAAAGTCACAGCTACAGGAAATTTTGCAAAGTCACTAATTCAGGATGCTTTCCGAAAAAGGACACCTGGTAATACATTGTACTACAGCAATGCTGGGGGATGCACTAGAGTTTCTCTGTATTGTGTTAAATATTTTAGATAGTGGCACAAGTATGGCACTCAAAAGCCATGTTATTTTAAAATGCAGCTACACTTCTCCTGCACTGCAAGCCAGCCCATGGCACAGAACACCACTCTGTACATAAAGCACTGCAATGCTACTCTTCTAAATCCCTCAAATCTCTCTTCAAGAATATCTACAAAGCAGCACGGTTTGGAAATCATAAAATTCATATTATCTGCTCCTCCTTACATTTGCACAGGTATTCTAGCCCAGCAATCCTCTCCCAGGGCTGTGCCCTCTGAGGGGAGTCAGTTTTTTTCAATTTTTTTTGTTCTTCCAAAAGCTTAGGACAGAAGGAGCAATGGCTCAGTCAGATGCTACCTGCCATTTACTTGAACAGCTCTGCCAGCTTGTGGTAGATCTACACAGCAGGACAAAGGCAGTACAGTCATGCAATCCAGCTAAAGATATGGGTGATGGCACCATGCAAGACAAGAAAGCAGACACAAAAATTCTCCAGAAACTGGAGACAATATCCCTCCTCTAGCTGGTAGCACAGATTAAAGGGCTTGCTGCTGTCCTTCTCCTGCTGCCATACTCTGTCTGACTCCTCGGCAGATCCTTTCTAACCACTGTCCTCTCCCAGTGCAATCAGCAGCCTGCTCACGAGGGCCACGCTCCCAGCGGCTCTTGCTGCCCAGCCTCGTAATTTAACAACTCCCCTGTTTCACTCCAGCTTCCCCAAGAATAATCAACTGCTTGTTAGCTTTAAGATGTGAATAAATGCAGATGAAATTCCTAGGGAACTCACTTGAACAGCAGTGGCTGTCCAAGCACTGGCACACAGGGTTTTTCCCAGTGCAGTACCGCTACTGTACTCGGGGAAGCTGCCAGCGGCCCTGTAGGACTGACCCTGTAGGACCAACCCTGTAGACCATTGCTTGGCAACAAAGTTAAGCCAAGTCAGCTCGAGCATGCAGCCCTCTTGTCCCTCAGCCTCTGAGCCAGTCGAACTCTAACTCTGAATGAGTGCTTGAGTGCTTTCCAATTCACCTGCAACTTGTAAATGCCAAAGCCAACAAATGGCTCACACTGCAGTAACCCTACTGTTCCCCCAAGGCAGCCTCTTGCTCTTCCTCCTCAGCAAGAGTGCTCAGGAAGCCTGTGGCACTTTCTGCTTCACTGCTGCTAAGAAGTGAATGTAGCCCAGGGTCAGAGAAAGAGGTGGGGACTTGGCTCCTCTTCTTGGGCAGGAGGGCAGTACGGATTTGCACAAAATTTCTTTTACTGGATAGGTGCTGCTCCACCTGCAGCTGCACTGGTTTCACCAAAATAAGTTTTATGATGACCGGTTATGCCATTTTCTGTTTTCTAGAGCGCACGTTTCTTCTATCAGAAAGGCAGGGAGAAGGGTACTATACTAGCAGAAGGGACAATGCCATGGGTGTCCTGCTCCGGTTTCAATTCCTGGTCCTGGTTTCCTTGTTCCCCCATGATGACAGGAGCTGGAAGTGCACTCAGGCCCTGGACCCAGAGGGGTGGAGGAGGGGGTGAGAGAGGAAGGAGGAAGAAGGCAAGAGAAAGAGGAGGACATGTTATGCTCCTGAGCAATTCCTGCTATTAAGTCCGCCAGCCATGGGGCCGTGTCTTGGTTGCAGAGGACAGGAAGGAGGACAGCAAGTCATCCATCACACATTTCCTCACCTCTCTCCAGTCCCCCCAAACCCTCACCCTATCCTGAAAGATTTCAGTGTAATATGATTGTAAACAGTTAACGATTCCTCCAGTGCTAAGCCCACTACAAGCTGGGCCCACCCCCTCCCCCATTATGTACAATACATTCACCAACAACAGAAATTTATTTAGAAAGGCAACAGGTTAAATTCTGTAAACTGGATCCAGCTCCAAAAACACACACATTAATACTACTAGTAAAATTCCACCATCGTCCTCTTCCACCCTGAAAAATATACCTGAGTTTAGCAGTCAATGAAAGTTTCCACCCCCACCCCCACCCTCCCCACCTGAAAAATCCCTCAAACCCTGAATGAGATGCAGGTCACGGAAAGCCACTAGTTTGGGGTGCCCTGGGATGGCGAGCCAGCTGCTTGGCTGGCTGGGGCCCAGCACTGCTGCGGGTTTCCAACACAAAATCCGGCACGGCACCGTGTTCCACAGACCCAGGAAGCTCCACGCTGCTCGGGCGAGGGGAGGGTGGGAGCAAGGCCTGCCCCTCCTCTCTGTTGTCCAAATCATGTGTGGCTTTCGTCTTCATGAAGTCCATCCTTTCTTGGACTAGCTCTGGAAGAGGGAGAACAAGAGTTGGAGGCTTTAACTGGCAGCTTTATAAAGGAATAATCTCATGACTGCGTGCAACCAGTTCAAAGCTAACACTGAGGATCTGCCCAAGTTCACAGCTTCCTCCAGTTCTTCCCACCCTCATCAAAAACCTCAATCTTTTAAGCATTGGGAGGAGAAAGACTTGCATTTCAGCTCTGCTCTCTCTAGCAGCCCTTACTTGATCCAGAGGCAACGCTGATGGTTTTTGTGATGTCAAATCCTCCCGGGACATGGTTGCTGTATGCATCTTCGGGAAAGGAACTTGAGCCTGATGCATTTGCATTCTGGAGTCAGGTTGAATGGAGAGAGGTTTAGCACATGAATGTCAGGAGCAAATCCCCACTCTTGGTTAAAACTACTTCACTGAAGGCATACATACAAAATTAGCATTCAAGCATTTGTCTTGTATATTCTGTCTGGCTTCCCCCCAAAACACAACCCTCAACCCATGCCATTCCCCCAATGGCTTAGCTTTAAGCCATGTTCCCTGAATACTAGAAGAAGGAAGGACTTGATGCTGTGATGATGACAAAACAGTAATAGTTGAGGTACATTCATAAAAACTGAGCAGGGAATTGCTGGAGTAGCAGTATTTTCCACTTGGGAATAAAATGTGATATGCAGTCTCAGTGAGAAGTAACTTTCTGTGATGGAAATTTGACACAGAGAGAAGAGGCAAAGCAAGAGGAAGGAAAAAGAGGGCAACATTAAGGATGTTCACAACAAGAGGCAAACTTCCACTTTAGTCAGTGACTCCGCCCCACTACGAGCAAGGTTAAATAAAACATTTGCAAACAAAATGGCAAGAATTCATGTGATTAAGAGATGCTCAACCCTGGATGACACATTAACAAAACACTGTCAGGGGAAACACAGCACTAGCATGGGGATGGATGGGGCAGGCTAACAGGTTCTCCATGACATTAAGTGCCCCTTGTTTTAAGGAGGTGCAATGAGACTCTCTCCCCATCTTAGCACTCTTACTCCAAGAGTTCAAGAGCCACCTCTTAGCCTTTCAAGTCGACTTGCCATCTCCCTTGACTTGAAGCCATATCCCTTCAAGGGTATCCAACACTGATGGTCACCCAGGCATCACCCCCCTCCCACCCTGCCTTCTTGCAGGAAACACGATCTTACCCCGAGGGTCTATACAAGTCCTGGGGCGGCCCTCCCATGCCACCTCCACTGCCTCTCTGCTCCATCAGCAAGGCCTGAAAGTGACCCACGTTCTCCTCTCGGCAGCGGTACAGGGGGCCCTCCTGAGAGAGGCCATTGGCCTGGCCGGAGGCTGGATGATGAGACAGGTGAGCATTCATGGGTGATCCATACGTCCTGGGCTGGAAGTGGCTGGCAGGATGCCGGGATCCATAAGGAGAGCCAGTCTGTAGCATCACCCCGTGGGGAGGGAAAGCCGATGGGCCGAATCCCATCCCCGCACCCAGGTGCGGTGGGGGGGCTCCATAGAGGAACTCCCCCGCTGCCACTGAGCTCTGCCTCTTCGCGGCTGCATTGTGGTTGTCCAAATCAAGAAACTCTTTGGGACTCTCCGGTCTTTCCTGGGACTCCTCGGACTTCTCATCTTCAGGCCCCAGCTCCTGCCCGTCGCTCGGAGAAACCTCTTTGGCACTCGCTACGTCCACGCGGTTGGGAGAGGCCACGGCGGCGCTCAGTGCCTCGCAGCCCTGCAGGCCCGCGGGCCCCCGCTCCGGGAAAGGGGGCCTGGCCAGGGCCGGCTGGGCACTGGGGTGCCCGCTGGGGCTGGCCTGGGGGTGGAGAGGTCTCTGCCAGTCCGAGTAGCCCTGTGGGCAGCCGTAGTAGGGCGGTCGCTGGTAGTGGTGGTAGGAGGGCTGGGGCTGGGGCTGGTAAGGATACGGCATTCCCTGGGGCGGCCGATACCGCGGGAAGACGCCGGGGTGGGCGCTGCTTGGCTGGAAACCCCGCGGGGGAAAATGCTGGGGATGGGAGGCAGGAGGAGGTGGCTTCCCCCCCATCACAGAGCTGAACCCCTGCAGGCCTGGGTTGATGTGGTACCGCCCGGCTGAATTCGGGTATTCCAGACCGGTCATGTAGAGAGGATGAAACTGGTTGGGGGTGGCCCCCATGGAGGTGGCATCCATGCCAGGGAGGCCAGTGCCCTGCCCCATGCAAGGCACGGCCGCTTCGGGCAGAGCCTTTCCCCCTGCGCAGAGGGGCTTCTCCAGCAGGTTGGCAGCCAGCCCCTTGCCCTCGGAGCCGGCTGCCGGCCCCTCGCTCACTGCCCCGTTCTGAGGCAGGGGACCCCCTCTTTCGGAAGTGGGCACCAGGTCCCTCATGCAGCCCGGGTCGCCGGCGTAGCCACTCTCTGCCAACCACGTGCCTTTGCCCTGCCCTGCCTTCAGGTCGCCCTTCACACCAGGGCCATCGCCCTCCCTGTCTGGGGGCAAGGCGCGCCTCGTGCACTCCATGGGCAGTGGGGGCTTGGGGTGAGGTAGGAGTTTGGCGTAGGCCCCGTCGGGAATGCTGATGCACTGAGCCTTCTCGTCCATGCCTGCCGGCGTGTCCACTGAAAGAGAGGGAAGAAAGTCAAACAGATGCCTCGTGTTTGCAGATTTGTGTGATCTTTAACAGCTGCTCCTTTTAAAAGTGCTCTCTTAAAAACTGCTCATGAGGCTGAATCCCCCTCTGAAAGATGGCACAGGTGGACACTGCAGTTTGCAAGCAACCGCTAAGTCACAGCCCCTCTGGAGTAACATGGCACACGTGTTTGGTCTGACACAGAGGTGTGCAGAGGCTGCCTAAAGGAGAGGCAGAGTTGGGGTCAACATGACAGCAACATAAGGTGTTGGTGTAGTGGCAGCTTGATTTCAGGCTGCCTTATCCCTTCTGGTCATAGAAGTATAGAATAGTTTGGGTTAGAAGGGATCTTAAAGATCACATAGTTCCAACCCCCCTGCCATGGAGAGAGACACCTTCCACTAGGTCAGATTGTTCAAAGTGCTCTCCATCCTGGTCTTGAACACTTCCAGGGATGGGGCACCCACAGCTTCTCTGGGCAATCTGTGTCAGTGCCTCACCACCCTCACGGTAAAACACTTCTTCTTAACATCAAATTTAAGCCCACCATCCACAAACCCCACTTGCGTCGAGCTTGGGCAGAAGCACCACCACGCCCTGAGATGCTGCAGAGCTGATCACACACATATTTCAACCAACTGTGGTTTGGAGATGTGACTGCTCTGTCCTGCAATCACTCAATGCTCTCTCCTGTCTCTGTTCTATATCCAGCAGGCTAAATTATGATGATAACTTTTAAGCAGTGCCACACAAGGAAAGAGTTTCCTCCTAGTGCAAGGCACACAAGGGATTGATAAAAGATGCAAGGGTTTTGATCTCTAGTTTACCAGCTAAAATTAATGAAAAAAAATTTTTTTGATCTCTGAATTTTTTTGATCTCTACTTTAGGTTTTAGTTTTACGGTTC
>WAAG01036261.1:187974-222981 GCA_013390105.1 Tichodroma muraria | reverse complement strand
GGCCCTATGGGCACCTTCTCCTCCGGCCCCACGGCGGCCTGGCCAGTGGGGCTGTGGCTGCCGTTCCACAGGGCTGGATGCGCACGGTTCAGGTACTTGTAGGGCCGGTACATGTGTCCTGGGGGGACCTCTGAGCCCTCTGGCGGCTTCACCGGGGGCCCGTTGTGCCGGGGCGGGAGGAAGCTCTGCTGGAACTGGGTCGGCGGGTACACGGCATCGGGCGGGGGGCCGCCCACGCGCCCCAGCTGCAGGGAGCCCAGCCCGGCCACGTGGGCTGGCGCCGGGCACGGCTGCTTCTCCGGAGTGCCCAGCCGGTGCCCACGGTGCTCGCTCAGACCCACAGCCGGCTGCAGACAGAGAGAGAGGGGGGGGTGTCTCAGTGAGAGCCACCACACCTGTGGGGTCTGGGGTGCTGCTCCCCTCAGCAGGAGGAGCTTGCTTACCTGCATGGCGAAGTGCTGGTGCTGCTGGACCGGCTCTCCGGGATGGGGCTCGGGCACTCGCGGAGAGCCGTACAGTTTCGTGGGATCGGATCCACGCAAGGGACCAAACGTTCCTGGCACTGCTGGTCTCTGAGGGGTGCAGGGGGGAAAAGTAAAACAGTCTGAAGCGCATAAAAGCAGCAGAAACACTGCAGGTGAGGGGAAGTCGAGGCTGGAGTAACCACACAAATAAGAAGCCAGACTGTTTTGGAGGTACCGTGGAAAACCTGTACCCTCTCTTCTATGAGGTGACACAGGCTTATCAAAGCCTTATCAAAGCCACTCTGTCACATCTCAGCCACTCACCCCTGAACTTATGGCTGTAATACACTTGCCACCCAAATACTGGGGAGCAAGCAAGAAGACTGGAGGGGCAGTGGTTTGCTTCAAGAAGAGGAATGGACCACAAGAGTATGGAAGTAGGAAGACAACAGGGAATGTGCTGGATTTCCTTCAAAATACTCCATGTCTCCAGCTCTCCTACCGCCTCCCACTATTTGCAGCACAAGAATCACTCTAAAATTTTTGTTTGATCTCTAGCTAAAAGGGCAAGGGATAGCCTAGATCTCAGGGGAACAGCAGATACATCACACTACAAGCCATCACTGGTTAAAATGGAAAAGGAAGTGAAGGATAGGTGAGAAACAGCCCAGAAGGGAAGCAGAAAAAGTGGCATTCAGGGAAGAAATGCTGGGCTAAAGATAGGTCACTGCTGCAGTCCGGGGTGGCCTTTGTTTGATTTAGTTTACTGCTTTTATAAATACTCAAGGCACGAAATGCAGTAGTACACAGATGGCATGAAGTTACCAGGCATCTGTAAACAATTGAGACAAAAGAAGACCAGCTTGTTCAGCTTCATAAACTGTGGGGTAAGGGAAGAAATGTTACGTGCACACTGAGGTTACTCTCCAAGAAGAGAAGAGAACTGGAACATGCCAGCCATGGGAAACATTAGGAGACTGCCCCCACCTAATGTGGCAAAGACTTAATTTGTACCAGTTTAAATCTAAGGGCTGAAAAATTTCACTTGGAGGAACCATAGCTCTGACCCCTTTATCTCTGGGAAAAGGTTCTTGACATGCACTAAGGATTTCCTGGTAAGAAGTTTCATTCCCCCTTACCTCCCTGCCCCCCTCCCTCACCCTGATGGGCAAAGGACAGCAGGAACTGCTCCTTACCATCTGTCCAGGATGTGGCACAGGGCTGGGCATGCCGCCGTACTGCAGGGAGCGGGGGAAGCCTCGCCCGTTGGAAGGGCCCACTTCTCGAGCAGTCTGCATTGGGTTGCCACTTGGGTCATCTACAGAGGACGAGGAGAAGGAGGAGGAAGAGGAAGAGGAGGAAGAAGCAGGAGCCCTGGCAGTAGCTCGATATGGTGGAGGTTTTCCTCCATTTTCCAGGCGTTGCTGTCTCTTGCCAGGCCCATCTGGGTCTCGTGATCGAGTCCAGACACTGCCTGTACCAGAGCGGCCGGTCCGCCGGCTCCTCTTCTCTCGTCTCCCATCCTCTCTGACCCAAAACTCCTCATCCGTGTCTCCATCTTCCCCAGGGAAGTGCTTCATCATAGCTCGGTGGAAACACCTCTCCAAGTTGTAAGCCATCTTTGTATATTCTGCAGTCAAAACCCCCCAAGAACGTCAGAGCCTTGTAGAAAGAAGCAATTAAGCAATTATGCAACATCGGATAAATTCTCTCCCCTCTGCCAAGTTTCTCCAAGGAAGACTTTTGTTTCTAACTAGTTGGCTTTGGTTCCTAAACTCCATAAGCAACACAGCATCAGTTGTGTTCAGTAACCCCACCAGAGGACAGGCACGCAGGCATGACAAAGTACCACTGGCAGCAGGGCCTGCGGAGTCAGCATTAACTCAGTGCTCCAGCCTAGTGCCAAGAATTACATTAGGAGGAGCACCACTTCTGCTTGCAGAGATGTGTGACCTGCACAGTTAGCCAGCAAGAGTGCTGAGAGGAGAAATGTGGACTTCCAGCAATGCTATTTGATTACGTTCAGAGGCTTCTCTTGGACTCGTTCAGATCTCTACTGTGGGCCACAAGACAGAGGGAAATCAGCAAACACATTTATCCGTGTAGTTTTCAAAGCACTTGCTGACCCTGACACGAAAGCTATTGCCAACACCAGTGTCCCACTGCATCATTTCCACTGGACAGTTCTGCTGAGATGAGCTTTTACTTTTTGTGGAGTGGATAGGAAAGAAAAGACACGTGAGAGGTGTGGGTGACAAGGCCTTGGAGCAAGTCACTTTCCAGCTGTTTCCACTAAACTAACCCTGAAATTCCTTTAGGAACAGAGCTCTTCCAGTGGCAGTGCAGGTATGCTTTCACTTGCAGCCAACAGCAACAAGCTGATTTGCTCTTAATGTTGTTCTCCCTTTCTCACCAGGTGCTGCTGGTGAGACAGTCTGCACTGATGACCCACCATATGGGAACCGATTTCTTATCTAAGCAACACTTAGAATTTTAATCGGCATGACAATTAAACCCAGGACTTCCCATTTGCACACTCACATTGTTCTTTCAATAGCCAAGGAACCTAAAACCTTGCTAATTTTCTAAAATTTAAAAATTTAATAAACTTTGCTAAACCTAAAATTTTCCATCCAAAGGACAGGCATGGTTCACTCCTCACTTTCCTGTGGTACTCAACAAACACTGGGAGTTAACCAGACTCCCAATGCTTTTCAAAGTCTGCATTAGTTACTGTGAGGAAAAGGGCCACATGGGCACACATAAGCACATGAAGGAATGAGCTCAGAAACAGACTTTCTGAAACTCCTCTCTTTGTACGTTCTGCCTTCACCATCTACCAACATGGCAGTCCTTAGTATGCCATGCCCCAATTCAGCATGACCAAACTGTGCTAAAAGCCTCACTAAAACCCAATGCTGGTCTCAGTAACTACTGCCCTGTCATCTGGTCTCCCAAAAATATTCTGAAAGAGAAAAAGCACAAATCAAGTACTGGTGAGGAGGAAGAGGGCACTGCTTGTTTTGGCTGAGCACTGCAAATAGATAAATTTAGCATTTTACTGGTCTTACCACTGCCTTCACCGTTGTACTTAAGACAGTTCCTGAACATGGTCTTCATATCACCCACAAATTCATCCTTGGTGCAGTACTGACCTCCATTCAACTTCTTCTCCATGCTAGAGATATCCATGGGGGCCTGGAATACAACCAAACTTCCCTTCAGTCACAGAAAGCAGAGTGGGGCTTACAAAGTTAGAGCTCAGAGAGGGCGTGGGCAGCAGAGGATGCTCTCCACAGAGGCAGCCATCCATCTTTGGTTTTCTTGACTCTTAAGGCTAGAAGGGACTGCCAGAATCATGGGGATCGACTGTGACAGTAATACAGCCCATAAAACTTCAAAACACTTCCAAAAAACTGCACCCAGTCAACAAAGTGCATCAGTCAAGATGGCTGGGCCAGTTTCCATACCTTAATGATCTGGTAGTAGTTGGGAGCATACGATTCATCAACGGGCTCCAAGAAGGGCCAAGAGTCCTTGTGAGCCTTCACCACATCTAGAACTGACAGTAGCAAGAGAAAGGTGAATGGCTACACTCACACACAGGAGTATTTCACTCTGAGAAAGCTGGGGTGGGACTAACCTTTGTACATGGCTGTGAACTCATCGTCCAGTTCAAAGCTGTAACGGGAAGCACCACAGTGAATATGCAGACTGAGGACAGACAAGACGTGCTCTGTACTTAATCCTCTCTTCCACCCATGCAGTGCCATAATGCTGGCAAATAGGCCCCATCACAAACACTCCTCTCATATGCACCAAACCCAGATGTTTCTCAGCTTACTCCTCTCACTGTTCTCCAGCCTCACTTCTCCCTCTGCATTCCTGTGAAAGATCACACTCCTCTCCCTGCCATACTTACTGCTTCAATGCATTTGCATGCTGCAGTGCCCCATTGTGTACTCACATATCCTTGGTCCTTTGCTCTTCCCTGGCAGGGGAGCTGGGATCTAAGTGGGAAAGCTCAGGGGGGAGCTCCTTCCCCTGTGCCAGCAGCCAGGCCCGCTCTTCACGAAGTTTCCTCCTCCTGGCCCGTTCTGCAGTGGGAAGAGATGAAAAACCATTCAGCACTCCTTGCCCACATCCTGCTGGGAAACAGAAGGTGCTCCTGCAGTTCTCAAGAACTCCAGTGAGATGGTCCTGTTCTTTCAGCAGAAGCAGCAGCAGCACAGGAGCAGGTGAGATGAGAATACAGTGCACCATCAACATGCCTCATCGTCCTCCCTTGGTTACAAACAGCAATTTTGAAGCAACACTGTGACACAAGTGCTGCCTTAGGCAGCTTCCAGAAGTGGTGTGGTAAAAAAAGGGAAGTTCAACAGCCAGCCCTAGGCACAGCTCTATGGAAAGAGCTGGCTTGTTGTTATCTTCCTTTAACGGCTTCACCTCAGGCAGGTGAATTCGAGGCAGCTGCCTTTGGCTGAATGGGATGAAGAGCAGTGCTGAGGGAAGTTCTACCAGCAGAGTGGCAATGAGTAACTGGGGTCATTATTATCCTCCATGGCTGGCTTTGGGAAGATTGCTCAGGTAGGTCTTCATGGCCAGCAGCCAGAGCGAGCAAGTTGCCACACACGGGGGCCACTGGGACAGCTTTCGTTTAAAGTGAGACACAGGAAGAAGCAATGCTGGTAATATAACCTGTGGTTTGCAACCAGACAGCTGGCTAACAGACTGCTTCATAATAGAAAGTTTATGGGCTCCTATGAACCTCATTTCCTTTTTCTTGTAGGAAATCTGATTTCATTTCACTTGTGAAACACCTGCGGTTGGACCAACCTTCTGTAGGAGCAGAATTCTGTGAAAGTAACGTTCAGGGAGAGATATCACAGGAACAGGCCACCTCAGGGAACACCCAGAGTGATAGAAAGATGAGGGAGACTTGGCTAACACCCTCTAGCAGAGGCTCTGCCTTTGGAAAATGCCAATTACTCAAAAGGTACCAGCTCTGGTGGAAAAATATTTATTAAAGTCCTACTCTGTCAGTTGAAAACAAATTTGGGATGGGGGTTGAGAACACAAGAAAAGTAGGAGTAGCTACAATGTGAGTGTTTGTAGGGACATCCATTGGCAGATGTGTCAAAGACTGGTAAAAGAAAGCCCAAATTTCCTGCTAGAAGACTCAGGGTAGTACTGAAGTCAGGATTATAGGACTTGCATTCTAAGGTGTCCTACAGAATCTAACAGAATTGCATGACTGGAAGTCCAACACCCAATTTCAGGTAACAGAGAATGTCTGAGTCTGTCCAAGCACTGTTCAGCATTCATGCTTCTTTCATAAAATCAGCATTCCTTAGATGGCATTGCAATGGATGCCTAAGTGAGAAAGCTGAGGAGAACATGAAGTGATTATTTGGGCAGCAAATGGAAAATCTTGTGACAACAGCAGCAAGAGGTGAAGACTATGTAGATTTTAGAAATCCACCAAAGTCTGCCAAGGATCTGACCTGGTAAACTGACAGGAATCAAGGAGGGCTACCCTGGTACCAGACCTCAGTTAGGATTAATAGCAGGAGCCTCTGCCACAGCTAATGATTAATATAGTGTGTTCAAGCTCATTGGCAGAGCTCATTCTCATACTGCTGAGTCCTACCCAGCAGCTTTCAAAGTCTAAATAATGCCCTAAAATGTACCTCAACCAGCTAGAAAGTCATATATGTGAGAGATTATGTTGAAGCAGCATCTGGAAAGAGAACTAGGAAACTCTAACCTGCTGTTGTGGTAGAAATCTAGAAAGCTGCCTTAACTTACAAATTCAGGAGAGTACAGATGGGCCCAGCAGGAAGCTTCCTACCTGGGGGGTGTGTTGGAGTTGGGGGAAGTGTAATCTCTGGCTGGAAACAGGAATGTAATGCAAAAACAGGAATATCATCCAAAACTGTGAACAAGGTGAAATTCATTATAGAGAAGATATTTCATATCTGCCCTCTACAGAAGGTAATATAAAATTAGTATTATATTCCAAACAGACTGATAATTATCTTCATTACCCTAAAATTTCTGTTATTGGATGCCCAGTTTTAACAAGTCTGAACCAAGTAAAACAAATGACAATTTTCAAATCACTTCCTCTCCACCATAAGAACTGTCATGACAGCAAGTGCTAGTGGTGGGTGTGCTTGGCACTAAGAAAAGACCAGTAAGAAGCCAGTTTTACCTGGATAGCTGCTAGTTCTAGGAATAATAAATACTGATTTAACTAAACAAGCCAAATAACCCTTGCAAACAGCTTTTGCACCAGCTTAAAAGGAGACTTCTCCTGGCTAGGGAAGCCTAAATGGACTAGGGAAGAGTTTAAACTAAGTGAAAGAAACTGCAAAAAACCAAATTAAAGCACCTCTGCCAATAAAAGCATGAATGTAAGCTAACTTGACTTAAAAGAGGCTATTGCTCAGCCTCATGCCAGTTTCTTTACATGGCTCTGGTGCCTTTGAATCCCATGATGTAATGATTGCATTTACCCAGAAAAGGAAGTGGCTGATACCAAAACAAAACCATTTTACAGGAACATTTATCTTTGCAGCTCTTGTGGAACTTCAAGACTAATTTTGTCTATAGAGATGAAGCATTAAACCACAGAGAATATGCAATTTGCCAAGGGAAACAGGTATCTGTGGCAGATATGGACGCTGGATGAGTCTCAGTTTAAAGCACCTGATTAGCTAGGACTAGCAACCAGGAATACTTGAAGGCCAAGGAAGTAACTGGTTTTTCTAAAGGTTAGAAAGGCAAGCAGGTAAAAGAAGCTATTCTTAGATAACATCTGGCCTCCTACCAAACATCTGGGAGCAAACTGTTTCATTTTGGAAAGTTTACAAGGTTTGCATGAACTTAATATTTTTTTTCCTTTTCTGATTCTTTATCCACTTCGGGACTCACGATACGGATACTGCCCCACGTTGCCACCATTTTCTGACGATGTTCAGACTCTCTGTAGAACTACAACAGCCCAGCCAGTCACTGTGGCTAAAGCAGCAGCTGAAGGAATCCCCCATAAGGGAGGCCAACAGAGAGGAGGTGGTCAGAAATGAGCTTGCTCTGACACCTACATGTACTGGCTGCCTGCCTGCTGTCTGTGCCTTGATTTGATGCATTAAACATAACATGGCTGTTTGCTCTGGAACAGCTTAAATCAGCATTTAATTCATAACCATAAACATTTTAGACCAACACCTGAAATTGCCACCTCTGGTGCTCTATGTAGCCTGGTCCCTTCATCTTTAGTTCTCCAACTGGTTAGGTCAGTAGCAATATAAAAATACTAATCTTGCTACTCCCATGTTAACCCATTCCCTTTCTCCTCAAAGGGAATTCTTCTTTCATCATGCACTGGGCCAAAAGAACCAAATGCTATCCAGTGAGAGCAAAGCCAGCTAATCCTGCACACGGAAATCATGAGGAGGCAAGTGGGGAGACAGAACCAAGAAACAACATGAATAGCAGGAGAAAAAAATGGATAGCTGGAGCAAGGAAGAAAATTATCACGATTTGAAGACAACACAATCTAAAGGTGCCCTAGAGAACAGCCACCAACAATGAGAAGACAGACAAAGGAAAAGAAACTACAGTCAGACCAATTTATCGGAGGTAAGTGCAAGAAAAGATTCTCATTAGCAAGTCTGGCAGGGGAGGAATGCAAATGGCAGACTAATTCAAGATCTCAGTCTTGACTTTGAAAGCTTCCACTCCTGCTCCACACTGTCTGCACATTACCTTCCACTGCTTTGACCTTCTCCTCCATCTCCCTCTTCCTCTCCTCCTTTAGCAGCTGTTCCTGCTCCCTCTTCTGCACTGCTATAAGGATCTGGCGCTCCTCCTCTTCCTCTCTGCGCCTCTGCTTCTCCATTGAGCTCAGCACATTCGGGTTTACCTGTAACAGAATGATGCACCAAGAACTGTAATGCACTGGCTTATTGAAAGCCCAGCAGAGGCAGGCTTACTTTGAGGAAGTATTAAAGCACACCTACAATGAATGACTGGAAGGAAAAAGAAGGGGAAAAAAAGGATTTGTATGTATGATTTCCTAGATGAAAAGCAACATGGAAAGGGAAGTTATTTGTCAAGCAATGAAATCCTACTGATACAAGGACAATGGAAGGAGAAACGATGGCTTAGACAAGCTGCCATTCTGTCAGGGATGCACCGTGCGAATTTCTCTTCCCTTCTGGGCAAAGGATTCAGGCTGTTGACACCCTTACACAACACCTCTACCTCTTCCAGCTAGCAGAGCTCTGACTGCAAGTGTGAGAAGAAAGGACTACTTTGCCAAACCTGTCTCTGCAGCAAAACACAGAATACTTCAACAGGAAAAGCGTCTGGTGCAGCCTTGCATCAAGGTATCATTAGGAATGTTTTCCTTTCCTGCTCAAAATTTCTGTGTGCTAATCTCCACTGAACTGGCTCTCGTTTGTTTGGACAGTTTTCCTGCTGGGTCCCAAAACCAGTTCTCTCATTCAACGACACCTGGCTCTTTATTATCCCACTTTCTCCCCAACCCACTGCCAGCAGGCTGCAAGGCTGTGTTTGATCTTACTTAAGACTGCAGGCTTCCCAGACCAAGGACTGCCTGCTCCTATTTCTCCAATAAAGTATGAGGTATGTATATGGAAGCGTGGAATTATCTTTATTAGCTTAATTTAATTATAAGACAAGTGTATCAGTCATCCACTGATGAGTAGGAGGTAGGATGGTAGGAGTAGGCCACTCCTACCCCTGTGACCAAGATACATGTGCCTTATCAGCAGGGAATATCCACTGGAAAAGAACAAGGTACATACAGTTTGCTCCAACTTCATTTTCAGGGAATAACCAGCAACCACCACTTAGGCAGAAGGCATTTCCTGAGGATTAGCAATCAGCTGGGGTCCATTGGCTGCTGCTCAGACCATCAACTTCTCCAGGCCCATGATTAATCCCCAGGAAAAAAAATTAAAATTCTGGCACCACGATTACTATTTTGTCCTTTTTTTCATTGCCCAGGAATGGAACCTGGGGTGTTTTGATGAACGCCTAGAAATGTTGCCTGGTTTCACTGTACATTCATTCCCCCTCTGCCTCCCCCTCCCCTACACAGCCCTGCACTGCCCTACAAACTCCCACTCCCGTTCTCTGTAGATGAGCACCATGCATCATCTCCAGCAGAAACAACACATTAAGAGAATTATGCTTCAACCACCAACAGTCACAGAAAAGTGTCCAAGAGAGGGTCATGGGACTCTTGACAAAATTAGGACCATATCCTGCATTTAGGGAGACTGATTGGGCAATAAAAACCAGCAGGTCCGTGCTGATCCTTTAAGGTGAAACCTAGAGCTTCATCTCACCACGAGGGAACCGCTCTCTTCTTTTCCACTTTATATCTTTGTCAAAATGTTACCACTTTACTCATCTATCTCTTTCCTAGAGAAATCATTCTGTGAGTTCAGGTGTCTTGAGAATAGCCAGCTTCTCCTCACAATCAGTTTAAAGTTTGTTTCTCAACCCCTCATTCCATCCAGTTATTCCTAGTTACGCTCTTTTGGGTGAAGGTAAATTCTCCTTTTTCTTCAGTCACATTCCAGCCTTTACTGTATGGACTTCCTCAGACACACAACACTCACACATTTCTACAGTTAGATTAAAGGTTTTCTAATAAAGCAATCCTTTCAGTTCCCTGGAGTGATTATTCCAGTTGTCTCTCAGACCTTTCCTCCCTGATGAATATCCAAACACCAGGACACCCAGGATTGTACTATGACAAGGACAACAGGTCAAGAACCTAGAGAATTGGGTTCTACATTTCCACTTTTGATTCTTTTTATATCCCTTTCTCAAAAGCTTTGCCATCTGATTCACTACTCATGAGCTACAAACAACCTCCTTTCAGACTTGATCCTGACCACTGTAAAACAATTTTCCTCTTTCTTGATAAATCTTTAAATTGCAGTAGGAACCAGAAGAGTCAGGTTCTGCAATAAGGGAAAGAGGTGAGCAGGAACCAGCCACCAAACTTGGTATGCCAAGACATTTTAATAATGATGTGACCATCAGCCTTTACATTCTCAGACCAGCAGATGTAAGCCAGCCTAGCATGTTAGGCTGATTTCTTTGATTGCTGGTACACAGGTGAGACCTTCCCTTTCCCTGGATTAATACAACTTCCACCATTCATGTCCTATGGAAACAGGAACAACATCCAAGCTTCAGTGCTCACACCAGGACCTCTCCAAGCCTGCAGGGCACATGGAGCACCCTATGCTTTAATGGTGTAACACAGGATCCACAGCACGCTCCAGATCAACCCACCACAAACATGGCATCAACAAAGCACTTTTAAACAAAGGAGAGTGTGTCATCCTACCAGATCTAGAAACCAAAGAAAAGGGAAAAGCAGAAACCACAAACACAGCATAGTGAGCCCCAAGGACTGCAGCAGACACCCACAAAAAAATTGCACTTACTCCGTGCAGCACTTGCAGGGCAGCAGCAGTGCTGCATGGCCTCTTTGAGACACTTCAGACACAGAAATAACCTGATTTTCAGAGGGACCCTCTGCCTGGTGTCCCACCTAAGTCCATTGGAGACAAGCATGCTTAACTCAGGGTTAAAAAAATACACAAACCAGTGAACCCCTACTGAACCAGGTAACCAGCATGTAACTCCATGAACCAGCAAACCCTTACTGGATTGGTGGAAGCAGACGCTTATTGGAATGACAAAAGCAAGAACCAAACACAAGTTAAACTTCCTTCCTGACCACAGAGGTGGCAAAAGGACGCTTCTCCAGCTTCCTCCCCACTCAGAGAATAAAAACCACTGTGACCAAGGCATCACCACCTCCTTCCCTCCGGCAGAGAGCACTCCAGGACACAAGATCACTGCTGTCCCCTGGCCCTGGGATTCTGAAAGGGCCAAACTTCTGCCTTCAGCTTTGCTCTCCAGACAGTGGGTATCAGACTTCAGGGGCAGAAGGCCAGAAGGCACGGGTGCCCCGAGTGCCCCAGCCCCTCCTCCGCCAAACCTTCCCACTCAGGTTTCCACAGCGCTCTCCTAATGAGGGTGCTGCTCAAACGGCTCTTAATGAGGAGCTAATCTGAACCACCTGTTGAGAAATCCCCTCAGCAGGATCAGGAGCCCATGGAGCAGTTACATCTCCAACTCAAGCAGCAGCCAGGAGAAAGGGGTCACCTGCACCGGGCTGAGGCTTTTCTCCTCCAAGCTCGCCGGCTGCCCACCCCGGCCTGAGGAACGAGCCATCAGACATGCTGGCACCTTCCCTGGCTGCTCCACGGCAGGGACGGCTGCCACATCCTGCTGGGGAGCAGCATGAGCACCACCACTCTGGTGCTGGCTGGCTCCCTGCGTCCCGGGCAGCGGGTGCCAGGAGGGGCCCCTGCTCGCTGGAAACGTTTCACTGGCCCACAGGCAGCAATTAACAGCCCTCTGCCGCTGCAGACCTGGAGCACCTGCGGTACTGATTAGCATCATTCAGGCTCCATGTGTTTCCCACTCCCCTCCTCCTCTGGGATTTCTGCTGCCTGCGAACAAACACGTGTCCCTGTGCTTCCTGCACGGTGGGCTTTGCAGAGAGCAATTCTGGCCCCAAACTGACCATCGCTGGGGTCTCATTTTCCTCTCATTTTCCTCCTGCAAGCTTTTATCTGCAGCATGATGAGATGTTCTTCCTTCCTTTTATTTATCTAAGTAATTCTACTACATTTCTTCTACATTTATTCTAAGTAATTACATTCATTGCAGGGGGAACTGCACTTTCTCCTTTGTTTCGGGAGAACCCCTGACTCTGGCTCACACGGCATATTCCCTGCAGGCTAATTTCCCAGGGTTTGACAAAACACCAGGTAACTGTGTTTCCATTACATCTACAGTGAGAGATTATGCCCCAACCTGATAGAATTGAGATAATTTTTTCCTCCAAAGCTAATCCTGTGTTGTCTGACCGATTGCTTTGGGTAGCAGTTTCTGGTTCAAAGACCCCCCCATCTCCACAGCCCCGTGTCCCCGCCTGTGCTGGTGTGACTGTTAGGGGCTGCGTGGTGAACTGGATCAGAAAACTGATCTATGTTAAAAATAATCCAAAGAAAAAGGTTATATTTAACTCCAGTCATTTTCCTGGGTCTGCTTCACTGCACAGACCCTCAAGCAGCAGCAGTGCTGTTGCACTGATGGGGTGGAGAGGAGATGAGGGTGAGGAGGCACGGAAAGCACCTTTTGAGCCCACAAGACCTGCAGTTTGATAAGGATTTCTTTAAACACCCTAAATTGTGACCTCCATTTCCAGCTGACCCCGTCCTAGCTCAGCTCCATACTGCATCAGTCACTCTCTCCCTCAGCGCTATCTACACCCTCATGTGTTTGCAGCCTCACGTTTTCCCCTTGGCTGAATTTCTGTCATTTCCCTTTGTAAGCCGGTTCTTCTAGCCCTCTCATCCTTCTTCAACTTTTCTTTGAACTGCCTCGAATGTGCCAGCACTTTCATTGAAGTGGAATTCCCCAGGCTGAGCGCAGATTTCCATATGCAGCTGCAGCGGTCTGCGGCCTTGCCGGTTACCTCTGCGATCCAGAGGGCAGCACCTCCCTGCTCGCCATAGAAACCCCGGGTGTCAGCCTGCCTTTGACGGGCATTACCACCCATCTCTCTTTCAGCACAGCCACTTTCAAGCGACTCCTTCCCACTGAATAGCGATGCTGCGGTTTATTTCTTCCCCCAGGAGGCATCTGCTCTCGCCTCCCTCCGTAGTCCTCCCCCTCGCACCCCCCCTCACCTCCTGCTTGATTGGTTTGATGGGCTGATGGTCAGACATCCACCTGGGAGAAAACTCTGTCCGCTGCAGACGCTTCTCCTGAAACAGGGTTGAGAATTGAGGGAAGGAAAAAGAGAGTGGAGGAAATTAGGGCACATCGGTGACACTGGCAGGAGAAACTCTGAGGGCTAGAAGTGACCATGAAATCCCTATTAGCTTTACAAGGGTAGCAAACAAGCAAACTGAACTCAATCCAAGAACATCACGCTGACTGCAGAAACTGTTGTACAAAGCCACCTAGCCGAAGGATCCCTTTCCAGATCTGTCCCACTTGAAAACATTCAGCTGACGGACAATACCCTTCAGAGTTTTAGGGCTCTGACGTGCCAGCTCAAAGCAGACTTAGCCAGGACAGCTAAGCAGCCAGTGCCCCTTCAGCAGAGCCAGCAGAGAAAGAGCAGTAAAAGTGGAATCACAGCAGTTTACATAGGAAAGCCAGGCTGTAAAATCGCAGCAGTTCAAAAGCACAGAGATCCCCTGCTAGCAGGAAGGGGCCACAGAACATGGCTGAAGACAGTAACCCCTCCAGCCACCCTACCTACACTGCAGTGCAAGCCTCGAGCACCGACTCCAGCACTGCCACAGCGTGGGGGAGACTCTCCCCCCATCCACAAGCTAAACAGCTGCCACACCCCATGACACTTGCAGGCCGTAGGTGCAGGCAGAGCAGCAGAACGGGGTGGCAGGCTTGGATTTAGCTCTCCTTCACTCAGCAAGCATCCATGCTCTTGGAGGTGGTCAAAGAGAGGTAAACAGGATGTCATGTCTCCTCACCTTCTGTGCAATCATATTGCAGATCTCCGGCAGGAAGTCTTCACTCAAGAGTTTGTAGAGCTGCCTCTCTCTAAGGGAAGTCCTCTCTCTGAAGCTCTCTGTGACCTGCCTCCACTCCTCTTCCGTCTGGCACAGCAACCACCATGTCCCACGGCCAGGCCCTTGGGACCCTTCAAAAACATGAAAGGATGTCATCTCCACAGCAGTTATGACTAACAGCTCCTCTCGATCCCTTCTCTTCTCTCCTCGGGGCTCAGGAAGAGCAAAAGACACTGGCAATGGCCACTGTTACGGAAAACATTCCATTTGCTATAGACCCAAAGCTCTCTTCATGCACCAGAAGCACTGCTACCTCTGAGAGCAATGCCAAGATAGAGAGGAAGAACACAGGTGAAGAAGTAATGGTGACACATGGCAACACACGGGCAGTGTGACATCCCTGAGGAAGAACACATTCCAGTTATTGCAGACTGGAAAAAAGAATTTAATTTGGTTTTTGGAATGGCGGCTGTCAGCCAGAGCAAGACATAGGGAACTGCAAATGTCTGATTTAGTCTGGCAGCAGAATAAAGCCATCAAAAAATAATGCAATCTGAAATAAGCATTTTTTTTAAAAGCACTGCAAACCATTTCTGCAGTGAAAAAGATTCTCCTGCTCCCTGCAAATGAAACATTTTGTTTGCAGGCACTTGAAAGAGCAGAAGAGGAAGTGAAGGACAGGGTTCATCGGGCTGCCAGATGAGGGGGAAGTTCCAAAAGTTCACATCCCATCTCTGCTCAATCCAGAGCAGGACTGAAGCAGATCACCCACTGCTCTGAAGCATGTCCCAACCACCAAGACACTCTGAGAGCTCTTCCACCTTGTGTGAAACATTTGAATATCAATTGTGAAGGAAGGGCTCTTGCACTGTGGTTGGAACACCCACCTGGAGATGGGGAATGTGGTTCCTGCTCCACAAATGTTTACAACAGAGCAGGGAAGACTCATGGGTTGCAACTTGTATGCTTTTGTCCCAAGATGCTCTCTAAGCAATAAAAGGCTGTGGCCTTTTTTTTTTTTTTTGGGGGAGTGGGGAAAGTCTTGGATCAAACACCTTCAGGCTGAGGGGTTCACAGCCCCCTCTAGATTTTTCTAGGGCTAACCACTGGCTCCCAGAAAGAAAGCAATGGTCATCAGTACCACTGGCAGAAGTCATGCACCTTCTGACCACACTTTCAAGCTAACAAACAATGAAAAACATAAAGAAGTAAAAAACCTGAACCTGACTCTGGGCCCTTTGTGGATCTGAGCTGTGAGTGGCTCTGACATGCAAGCTGTCAGGTTGCCCTAGGAAGACTGGAAAGCTGCAGGCTCCCTCCAGCACCTCTGTCAGGTGCCTGGGGCACAGTGGGAGTGGCCCAGAATTTCAGCTCTGTGAAGGCATTGGGGACTGGTAACTGAGACAGCAAAGGTCCAGCCACGTGCAGGTTCTGCTGCTCTGGCTACGCAAAGCCATGCCTTGCCCACCTGCAGCAGGGAGCCTACCTGCATCCTGTCCCCAAAGCCTGCATCCTGCATCTCATTCCCTTGCCAGCTGCCTACGGACAACTCATTTCAATAGCAAACAGGACTAAGGCGCTTCTTTGTGCCAGCAGAAGATTACTCTGCAGCTGAAGTGACACAATTTGCTGGAAGACAATGATCTGATAAAACCCCCAGCGCCTCGCGTGCACTGCTCCGGCTCTGCCGCCCGGCTCCGGAGCGGCCGCTCGGAAATCTGAAGACAAAGAGCAAAGGGAAGGAGGCATGGGAAAGACAATGCCACCCTTGCCTTTTATTGTGAAGCAACAGGCAGGCTGAGTCCCTGGGTTTTGTGGAAGCCAGTGGATACACATGTATGACAAATGAGTCCCAGCTCCCTTGAACTCACTTTCACATCATGTTGCTAACTCACTTTTTGCCTCATTAACCCTTAGCTGGGTACCCCCAAGACATTGTTTACCACTCTCAGCCACCCAAAGGCCACGAGGAAGGAAAAGTGAGAGGATCAAAAAGGTCCTTCCTTCCCTATCCTAGCATCACTGACTTCCCACCTTCCCCACCCACCTCTTCCCCACCTGAAAAAACACACCTGCTAACAAGACAGGTGTGTTTTTACCTCACCCCTGGAAGACTGAGGCCTGCTTTTTCAGGTGAGCTCTTGAGTTCTAGTGTATCCCAGTAGGTTAGGATTCTTCATCCCAAACTCAGCCATGATAAAATAGGAAGTCTGCAGGTGCCCAGGCTCCCAGCTGCTAGACAGTCTGTAACACAAACCCCTCCTTCCAAACTTGGCCCCAACCACCAGCAGAAAGACTCCTGAGAAAGGCTGGGTTGTCTTCCAGGCATTTCTCTGGGTTTTGATAATTTAAGAGCCTTATTAGCTGATGGTATCAACCCCAATACTGCAAAATCTCTTTACCATTTCTTATCTGAGTCTCGTGGATAAGCAAGTTTTCTTCTGCCTTCTCCCTACCAAAAAAGAAAGAGGAGTGATACAGTAAGTACATTACTTTACATCACTGAAATGCAGCTGTTTCTGAGAAGAATAGGGAACACCGCAATTATTCAGTGCAGAGCAAAACCATGACAAGAACACTGCAGAACACATGCTTGATATCTATTTTCAAACATATAGTTATCATAGCTTCATAAAGTTTTTATAAGTGAAGGGTGCAGGATGAAGTTCGGCAAGTACGGTATCTCAGTTCTTACGGGAAGCATCCCAAAATCTGTATGGACTCAAGCGATCAGGATTCCTGTCTTCAAGCCACACTATGAAAGTACTCTTTATCAGGAGCAAATTCCCTAGCACCGCATGGTGGAAACTGCATTTGAAGTGGGGTGGTTGGAAGTGCGATGCCCACCGTTTCACCAAACTTCCAGCCTAGTCAGAATTTGCTTTGGAGAGAGATCAAAGCATCCACCAGGCCTGAGCTTGCTTCATTTCTGAGTTGCATTGAAATGATGGCCGTGTGTATATACATTGGGGGAACCCCAGAAATACATTATACTTCCCTCTGGGAATGTATGTATTTTATATCTGTAGCAGGGAGAGCCCTTCCATACCTCAGCAAATTTTCCTCCAGTAGTTTTTTCCGCTTTGGAGGTCGCCCTCGTCTCTTGCCCGTTTTCCCAGGAACATTTGGGGTGTTTGTCTGCCCCCCACATCCCCTGAAAAACGGCAAAACCACCATGAAATATCTGCCCAACAAGGGAACCGAGGCTGGCAGGATGGGAGAAGGGCACGGAAATCGGAACAGCTGCTAGGAACCCAACCAAAGGAGGGATTAAATCACAGCAGCAACAGGATGGGGAGGGGAGAGGAGGGAATCCCACCGGCTGGGAGCTCGACCTGGGAGCCGCCGGCACGGCACGGGACGGCGCAGGGCAGACAGGCAGGAATGCGGTGGGGCAGGCAGCATCGCTCCCACAGCAGGCTCTGCCGGTGCCACAAAGGCTGCAGGCTGCCTGCGACACAATGCGTGGCGCAGGGCAGCTCCCAGTCTGCTTGGCAACTCCGCTCCCACCCGCGCTGCCCCTCTCCAGGCCCCGCTCCCCCCGGCACAACAGCAGTCAGGCGGAGCCCCTCCAGCCAGGCTGGCCGGGCCGTGCCCCCCTCGCCGCCGCACCCCGACGCGGGAGCGGGAGGGGGTGCGTGCGTGGGCCGTTACCTTTCTGGAGCCAGCTCTCCGTTGGTTTTGCCCTGCACCGGGTCCTCCTTGTACATCCGCGTGCCGTAGAAGTACCAGTACAGGGCACCGCTGCTGTCCTCGCCCAGCGGCTCCACGCGGAGGCTGTCGGCGTCCAGGCCCTGCGCTCACCGGGAGCCCCCCGCCAGACAGTGACAAGTTGAGAAGCGGCCACATTGTCACACAAAACATGATGACACCCCTCCGTAAACACCTCCCTCCCTCCTTCCCTCCCACCATGCCACAGCAGCAGTACAGCTGCTCCTCCCGGCCAAGCTGGGAAAATGTTACTCCAGGGGGAAGGCGACGTTCGCTCTCTGTCCAGGGAGGGATTTAGATTGGCATCTCTAATTTGAATGGCCTCTCTCATTTTAACATTTCATCTCTGGTGCTCCTGACAGGGAAGGTCTAATTAGTGCTGGTGACAGTCACACACAGCCCTGAGAAGCTCCCTCCTCCCCTCCCCTCCTCTACCCTCCCCCAGCTCCCCCAGTATACTTCATGCCCTTCCTTTCATCTCACAGCATCCCTCAGCAAGGCAGTAGTCTCAGCTCGCACAGCCCTGCCATTACCATTAAAGCATCTACAAATTCACTCTTTGCAGAAAGAGTAGCCAATGAAGCCAATCTCCTTAGGGACTCCCATGTTATGAATACATCCGCACAGGACAAGGGCCCAAGTCCTGAGAAAGCCAGTGCAAGGCAGAGGAGGGCAAAGGGAACTGCTGAACCACTGTGACCCCTTCTCGTCCCAGGAAGATTCTGATGTGGCCCAGCTCCTGTGGGCACACAGTTTCCCACATCCCTGCTGCCCAAAGCACCTTGAGGAGGTCGAAGACATCGTCTGCATCGAGGCGGTAGTCACAGAGGCGGTGCAGGATCTCCACCCGCGTGCGCAGGGGCAGCTCCTGGAAAGTGCACTCCCGCAAAGGGTTGGGTTTCCCTTCCTCCAGCTCCCAGCGGTAGTTGATGATGTCCTCTAGGTAGCTGTGAAACGTCTGAGATCTAACCAAGGAAGAAAAAGTCACACACACTTACTGTAGTTTGCTGTGTCCAGAAACACCTGGCGCACCAAACAACTGCAACAAACACAACGCAGAGACAGAGAGTACCTGAAGAAAAACTGTCAGCTATGGTTGGATGCAGCTCTGTCATTCACGTTCCCAAAACACAGAAATCTCATTGCAACACCACGGGATGCCACGTTATACGCAGACAGCTTTTTATACACAGACTGTTATTTCTTTCTAAGCAGAATGAGCCAAACAAGATAGCAACTCATCCCCTTTCTATCCCAATGGGCAGTGCCTTGTGCTAGCAGCAACAGCCACCCTTTACCAAAATAGGATGCGACAAAATTTATGAGCCTGGTCCCTTTCCAACTCTTCCCATTTGATGTGGAGACCATTTTCTTCAGATTTCCCTTTGCCCCTCACATCTGTCATTGCCAAGCCCTGCTCTTCTCTACTCCTAAAGAAGTTTTCTACGTCCTGGTTCAGTGGCTTGAGACTTTGCATAGCTGATCACTTTGCTGCTGTATGTTTCCCATATTCCTGTCATGGTCCCTGGCTTCCTCTCCCTCCATCCCACCCAAAGATGCTGCCACTTTCTGCCTGTTCCTCCATTGGTGGCTCTGGCAGGACATCAGCACAGCCCACCTCACACATGGGGCTTGGACACTGCCACACAACAAGGCTCATCCCCAACAGGAGCGCACCTCCCAAAAAGGAGGCAGTACGGAGGACTCCCCCCTCTGTACTCTCCCAGATGATCAAGCTGAACACTCGAGCTCTTCATAAACATTACTACTAAAATGATTTTTCTCATTTTCTAGCTGGATCACATTAAGTCCTACTTTCACTGCCAGCAGTTCATCATAAAAGCCAAGGAAGCAGATATTTCTTACCCTCATCTAGCACTGAGAGTGAATGTCCCCATCTGACATGTATAAGAGCTTAAGGCTAAAAGAACTCCCGTCTATATTTCAATGAGACTTAAGCCTTTATTCTGAATGCTCAAAATTTCAGGAGAAGCAATGAAAAGGGCCATGTCCCTAAATATAAAACTTTCTGAAGATCTGTCCATATGATTTTGAGTCCTGAGAGTTGCCAGGCTCGTTCAGCCTGCTCGAGTTGTGTACCCTGAGCACAGCAAAAGGGGACCCCCCCCCATGCCCCAGCCATTCTTGCACACACGGGAAGTCCATATGCCAGCAAGAACACCACTGGGTACACATTCCCACCAGCTCTCAAAAAGGCAGCTCCACTTGATAGATTTTTGGCACAAGCGGATTACTCTATATGATTAATGGAATGGCGCCAGCACTACAGAATTGCAATTCCCTGAGAAATTGCTAACTTCTACAAAAAGCTATTATATTTTAACAAACAGGTGGAGGAGTGTGATCCAGCTGGAGAAAGATCATTGAAAGTTATCACGAAGTTAGCTATTAGACAGGGGTCTTCACACATTAGGTAAAGACCGGACTTCTTTGCAAGGACCATGGCTGGACAGTGACTGTGAGAATGAAGGAACAGATGCCTCAAGCCATGTCCACCTGGCAGCATTTCCCTTCCTCCCTGAATAGAGAGAAGTGCAGATCACCCTGCAGATCACTCCTCACCAGCCTGCTGCTTCTTTCTGACGTCAAATGCAAGCTGATGATATTGTCAGAGCTGAGCTGATATCCCGGAGGTATCTCCTCTCACTGCACCACTGCTACCAGCCCTCTGGCTGTATTTAACAACAGATGCTTGAGTGTACCTGGACTGAGTGCCCTCTGTAACCTGGAGTTTGTTCCATCTGCATGACACAAGCAAGGCATCATTGTTCCCAAGCATCGTTGTTTCACTAATATCAGCAATCATACAAATATAACTGGGAACAGCCCCCTACGCTGACAAAGTTCAGTCAGAAAGGGAGGACTGACATTTTATAAAATGCCTCAGAATTGCCTCAAGTAGTAATTTTAGGGTGAAAACTACAGCAAACATCCTTATTTAAAGTGAGATATTCAGTACACCTACCTGAAGTTTCTGTGCATTCCTGCAGTGTCTTTCTCAAATGCCAAGACCTAATTCCAGCAAGGACTTTGATTTGGGAAAGGGGGCAATAACAGATTCCCTTTACAGACTTGAGTGATATTTGATCACGTATCTTAAATGTCAGGTATTTACAGAAGCCATTAGATTAAAACAAAAAAAGGAGGGAGGGAGGGAGGCAGGCAGGCAGGCAGGAAGGCAGGAAGGAAGGCAGGAAGGCAGGAAGGAAGCTTTGATTGTCTTCCAGAACATAAATAGTGACAAGAACATCTTTTCCTGAAAGACATCTTTTCCTGAAAGCAGTAAAGCATCACTTGTATTTGGAAGCTTAGTCCAGAAGCAGAAGGCAAATGATTGCAAGCTCTCAGAGAGCACTCAAGTTTCAGCCCCACAAGTTCAGATATTCAACTCTGCCAGAGCTCAATGCAGAAGATTATTTCATCAAATCTGATACAGAGGTTCCAGCTATTTCCAATAAAATGGACTGAAAAAGCAGTTTCTCTAGGATCCTGAATAACTAGTGGATGAAAAGGATTGCCAAGAGAAAACCACAAAAGTAAAAGGGTTTCATATACTCCTATTTTTTTTCCCCTACCTAAAAAAAAGCGGGAAGACATGGATCAGACAGATGCTTTTACCACTTGCATGAGTTCACTTATCTTGCTCTATCATTTTGGCTGCTCTCAAAGAAAACTGATCCAGGAGGCCATTTAATTCCAGAAGATCATTTGAAATCCTCGCCTATGTAACTCTCCTTCCCCCTAGGGATTGGCTCTGTTGATTTAAGCAATTTGGTTTTAGTTTGACTTTCACATAAGTGGCTAACACTAGAAATTTCCACCATCCACCCAGTGTTCAGTGCATTACAAGCTCTGTTCTAAAGAGTACTTTTGAGTTCCTAGCCCCATCAATTTTCAAAGACAGCTACTGTGCATTTGTCGCTTTGAATAAGGATAGAAATGAGAACCAGAGATGGGAAACAGATGTCTCGAGGCATTCCCAATCATTCTCAATCTTACCCAATTTATATTTTCCCTCTTAATGGGAACCGACCTCTTTTCTCCAGACAAATGTAGGGTGCTCGTCTTCACCCTGTCTGCCACACCTACAGTTGGTTTCACTTATCCCATCTCTTATATTTCCCTTTGAAAAAGTTTCTGAAACAGCTCTCTTGGTTTGGAGGAAAAAATCTGCAGGGAGGACAGCAATCTATGAGAACCCTGCCCTTGGGGTTCTTCCCAAAATGAAAAAGCAAAGCAGAAATGCTCAGGAATAACTGTTTAGAATTACCTGTAAAATTCAAACCCAGGAATAGAGCAACTGGATCCAGGAATGGAATTACCTGGATACAGTCTCTTAAATAACCTTCTTTCAAGCTCAGTAGTAGAACAGCAATACACTTCAAAGTCCTACGGAGTATCTACTGCAGCTGAGAACCTCCAAAAACTCTTTTGTAAGTGGGAAGAAGGCAGAAAGGAAATCACTGAGCTGAGAAGACCGATGTATCTCTTCTCCAGAGGTTTCAGCATCACTGAGACGTGTAAAAACACTCAGCAAGTGGAGGCAGTGTTAGGTCAGTCATGTCCTTTTCCCTACAAGCTGGAGCATTCCCAAGGAGGTTGAACTGGTACATGGGCACATTCTGTATCAGGGCATGTATCCAGAGGAAAACCAACCCTCTTCTGAAAGTAAATTGCGAGTCTTAGAAACAATTTACAAGAAAAGTGTGAGACCACAGGCCACGACTCTCACCACATCTCAACCACTTTCTGATGCATAGCACAGGCAGCTTCCACACAGCTCTCTAACCAAGGAAAAGTACTACAGAAATCAGCTATAACAGATCAGAAAAGGCAGATCAGAAAAGGCACCTTGAAGAACTCTGCAACTCCAAAACCTCTCCTATGCCAGCTTGATTAGCACCAAAATAATATTTCATAGAACTGAGAGAAACTTTCCCTCACTTGTCAAAACATCCCTTGCTTTGCAGTTGCCCCCGATGTGCAAAGCAATTTGGATAGCTGCAGTGGGGCAGTGGTGGAATGGTACATGCATATCTATGTGGTACATCCCATATGGATGCAGATGACTTTTCAAGAGCCCAGAGCAATTCTTAGTCTTATCCCTGGCTACACTCTGAAACCACAGGGTTGTTGTTAGAGGTCCCTATCTTTTTTTTTGCAAAGATTAGAAAGGAGGTCAAAGCTGAATTGCAACTGTGGTTGAAAGTTTTAATCGTATGTTGTATATACAAAGGGAAATCTGGGGCACAGGGAAGGACACGACCTAGCACGTCTGTGTCAAAGGGGAGGAACAGTGTCAGACAATCCACAAGAGTACCACTGAGGCTGCGGCTCAAGTTGCCTGTGATCTTTAGCAGCAGCTGCAAAAAAATCAGGGCATAAAGAAGATGGAGCAAGTTGAGGGAGGGGCTCCTCTCCACCATGGGTATCAGCGCCCAGAACAGCCAGAGAAATGATCCACCCCTGACAGCTCAGCGCCGCAGCCCGGCCATCTGCTGCCCGGCTGCCTCCCAAAGAGGGAGGTTTCTCTGTGCTCCACCAGAGGGGAGCTGAGGACTCCTCCCCCTGCCTGGCAATCCCAGTGTTTTCCCCTGCTCAAAGGAGAGGCACCCTTCCCATCGCCCGGGCTTGTAACGCGTGGGGTCATGCTCTGCTGTCAGAAAAAAGAAGCTTGGCCACTGCGCTCATCACCGTGCCCAGCTTCCTAGAGGGTCTCCCTTGGAGACCTCAGGAAGAGAGGGTGAGAATTTCACAGAGCTGACAGGATATATGGAAAAATTTGGTTGGAGCTTCTGGTGTGCATGCTTGGCAGGGAACAGCTGCACCTAGAGACCCCAGCCCCACAGGGACCCTGTAGGAGCAAACTCAACGTGAAATTCCTTCTAAGTAAATTGGGGTTGGAATTATGTGTAAAGACACACATGCTTATTTTTTTTATCCTCATGCCCAAAGGAAGCAGAGTCACTTGTGCTTTTAGTTTTAAAGACTCCAAAGTAAATCAAATCTTGGCTGGAAAACTGTAAACAAAATCAAGCCAAACAAACAAAAGCTAAACCAAACACTGATTCAGTAAGAGAGCCCCCGTGTCAATCTGCGCTTCCTGCAGGCAGCATGCCATGGCCCAAGTGTGGAATTACTGTCACAGCACATTGCCCTATCTGGTCTACTGCTGCCAATTTTTTTACAAGCCCTTCCCCCACACATACCTCTGAAAAAAACCCCTAAAACCCACCCCTCACAAAATCTCTGGTCCTATGGGAGCAAATACTGGATTAAAGAAAACACTGGGGTAACGAGTTGAAATATCGGTGACAAAAATTTACCAACGATGTTCGGACACTGCTGGCACACACAAATAAGCCTTCTGAAAGTTTAGATGTCAAATAATTGCCTGTACCCACTAGATAGAATATCTATCATGTTGACAGCGTTTTAAGTCTCTTGTTTCATTTAATTTACAAAATGCAATGGAAGACTAAATACTGGCATGCTCTTGAGCTAAAACTGCTGGGAGAAAGGCAAGTCTGATCTGCATCTAATCCCAGACAGTATATTGCTCTTGAGATTAACACCAACCAAGAACCCTGACAAAACCAGAGGATGACAAAGAGCAGGAACAACAGCAGACCTCTTCCAACTCGGTCCAAGAGTTGTATGTGGGAGGAACATGGAAAACAAGACTGGGAGAGCTCAGCCTTTCTACCAAAGACCATTTAAATGTAAATGTAATTACTCTTGAAGTTCCTATTACAGAGTTAGCCAGTAAGGGAAATAATAGAGGTGATACTTCTGTCCCTAAAGGCTTTAAAAACTGAAAAAGACTCGGATACATTCAGTCATCCAGCACAAGTGTTGCTTTTAGGAGGTTCTCAGTACTAAATGAATAAAGACTTCTTGGGCATCTAATTCACAGCACAGGAGAGAACTGGCTTTGCCTCTGTGATCTCTTTAGTTAAAAGAAACAACAACAAAAATCTAGGTCTTATCAGAACAGACATTTTATAATGGAATTAATTTTATGGACTGAAGATATTTCACCTTATGGGCTGGCACCTTTTAAGTTCTGAATTGGCAAAAAGGCACCAGCTTGGTGTTGGGAGTCACTTAGGTGTTAATGAGAGCATTAACTGACAGATGGCATTCAAGATACTTCTTGCCTCTCCAATGAAGACAGCTTCGTTGCTACAGCAGAGATCAGGAAAGCTTAATTCTTAACAAGCATACAATGCTTTGGCACAAAGGCAAGCCCTCTGGAAGGTAATGGGAAGGATTCAGGGTTTGCTGGGATGACCTCAGTCAAACATCATTAACAGGGTCAGGAGAAGCAAAGCCTATTTCAGAAGAAAAAAAAATAAGTAAGGGCCCCCATGATCAATCTATCATGGCTTGTCAGAAAGAGAAAGCTTAGGCTGACCTTAGAAGCAATATGAGTTACTACTACTAGCCTGACCTTGAGCTCCCATGTAACAATGGAGACCTTTTTTTCACTGTATTAATGAGCTTTCTTATCTGAGGTGTGGGAGGAAGCTTTATGGACCAGCTTGTACTTCACCTTCAATTTACCCTACTGAGAACCTAAGTCAAGTATGATGCAGGGGGAAGAGATACTACCCCATCCTTCAGGGGGAGAAGAGAGTTGGAGAGGAATCCTTCCAATCCCTGTGTGTGCAGCTGGCTCAGGAGGCGTGCAAGCCAACAGGGAGCACACATTGCTCAGAGCACGGGCCAACTTGTCATCAGGGTGTCCAAACAGCCTGAGGCCCAAGGGCAAGGAGCACCCTGAAGGGTCTCTCCACAGAACACTTCCTGCAGCAGAGCAAAATGACCAAGGAGCTGGAGATCCAGGAATCGTGACCTTAGGCTTTAACAGCCACATTTAGCAGTGCCACGAGCTGCACCGCTGATGGGGACAGACTTCAAAAATTCCAGCCAAGGACACTCTAGAGGGAGCAGTAACTCCACACCATACTTGTGACAGACCTCGGCAAGGTCCAAACCCTGGCAGAGCTCTTGAGATAAAGGAAACAAACACTCAGACACATCCTGCTCTTCAGTGCCCGTTTTGAATCATGCCCGGAGAAAACCTACTTGCCTGCTAGTGGCTGTGAACAAGAGGAGTACAGCTGACATTAATGGATCCTGAATGAGATCACAAAGTAGGGAGGAAAAGAAATTCAAATTACATTGATCAGACCTCCAGAGTGAAGTTTCTCCTGCCAGAATTGTAAAGACAGCAGAGATTGCTGGAGCACAAGACCATCACAAGGCATGTACAGGTTTGCCTTTTGTCCTCCATGGCAAGCTAGAACGGGTTTTGTGAATACAGACATTGCCCAAACCTCAGTAATTCTGTGGCTTACCTGTGTGGCCATCAGGTAAGGGAAGAGAAAGACATCTGAAGAGTTAAGCAGGTGGATGGCACTGGGCTCTACACACAAGGACATTTGTCTTCACCATTGCTGAACATGGGAATACAATCTTTCTACATTAGAACCATTGTTTTGTTTCTAAACAGAAGGACAAAAGATTACTTAGTTTGCAAATGTTAAGTAGCAGCAGCTCTTCCCTAAAACAGTCTGGCTTAACTCCTGGATTTGGCAGTCTGAAATGTGAGCAATTGGAGGCTTCCACATCCATAAAAGATACAGTCGTGTCTTCCACAAAAGTTAAGGACAGCAGAGTAATTTCAGCACCCTAGCAATTCCTGTTCCCTGCTCCTCATTTGTCCATCCCATAACTCACTTCCAGAACTCAAATGTGACAGAGACCAGAGACCACCACGAGAGTATGCTGAAGTGATGTTTAGAGAACACATCAGGTTCTGGACCTTTCCTCCACCATGGTAACACTAAGCTAGGACAGGAGGTTCTGTACCAGCAGAAGGGCGGTATAGTCCTGCTAAAGAAATCTAATTTACATGGTTGGATCTATTTTACATGGCTGGATTTACATGGTGGACTTCCCACCTCAACTCCCAAAGTGTTCATCTTTGGGAGTGGGGAAAAAATCATCTATGAAAGCCCATGGCTGTCAGCAGCTACAAGAACACTCCTACTCCTTGCTCCTACTCCTTGTCTTCCTTCATCTTGCCCCGAGCGATCTTCCAAGCAATCGAACCTGAGGAAGCTGGAAGGGGAGCTGGCAGACAGAGCATCCCACAGAGAAGCAGAACAGGAACAGCTCTGGAGCGAGGCAGTGTCTCTGGGGAGGCAGGGAGAGTGGAGAGCTGATGTGGGCTGTCTGCTCTAATAAGGGATCACACCACAGGAGCATGTGGTGGCTTGACAGAAGCAAGTACAGCCACTTAACCTGGGCATGACAGCTGGAGTGGGAGTGTTGGTTTGCTACCCCGAAAAAAAGGGGGATATGAAGGAAGAGAGGGGAAAACACGAGGTCACCACAGCTGCCCAACCTTCAGGAACATTCCAGGTCTGCTTGTCCAGATTTCTCACCCTAGCCACAGCCTGAGCAACCGTGGAAGTATCCATCTTGGGCTCCTTAGCATTACTAGACCACGCTCAGCAAGTCTTAAACTAGATGGAGATGCCCTTTTACCTCCCCTGAGCTGGTATGTGCTGCCTCCCACCCCTTTTCCCTCACACAAAGGACAGGAGGCAGCAAGTCCACTCCTCCCAAGGAGGAATTGAAGCCATCTCACACCACTGTGGCAAAAGGGCACGCTCTGAATCTTCCCCAGCTGCCTGTGGCCCACGCCTCTCCAGTGATTTGGCTCTTATCTAGCAACAACCCTACAAATGACACAGCTGCCGGGGGTGCCTTGTTTGTTACTTTGCTGAGAAAAGGCAGAAAAGCAGCAGAGATACCAGCACAGATACAGCACCATCCTGCATTGGTCTCTTCTGGAAAGGCTCTTTCCTTAGGCTGGCAAAAGCCAGGGACAGGCACGAGTGCTGAGATAAGTGTCTATTTGATCTTTTTCCCCCATTCACCCTGGATTTTTCACTGCTTTATGTTCACAAAACGCCAAGGCAGCTAATCAGTGCTCTGTGACCCCTGTTAATTGGGCTGTGTGAGAGAAAGGCAGCACTGGCAGGAGAAATCACACATACCTGTTACTTTGAACTGTCCTGTCATGTTCCGTCTCCCTGCTTGCAGGAGCTCCAAGCACCCTTCTGTGAGCCAGGGCTGCTCTGTTTGCAACACCAGCCCCAGGATCAGCAGGAGGGGCCACAAGTGTTTTGTGCTGTGGCACTGCCTCTAACACCTCAAAGTACAGGGAGGCAACAAAGAGGCATATTGTTGTTTCTCCTTCCATGTGAGAAGGTGAAAATAATTTTAGGTGAAGGAAACACAACCTGAAGGCACTGATGGCCCTTCTTTCACCTATCCCCAGCTGCTCCTCACTGCCTTTATCTGCCTTGTTGTTTTCTCCCTGACCCTCCCCACCACAACACGAGGAAGGAGTGAGCAGATGCCCAGCATCCATCTCCCCATCCCAAGAGACCAGCAGCCTACACGGCCAAGTGAGCCAGGGAAAGAAAGCGATTGGTGTGATGATGTGAAACATTGGAGGAAAAAGGGGTTGGATTTACCAAGCCTGGTGGATTACGCAGTTCTTGGAGGATGAGGAAGACACATATTGTTAATTAGATGCTTGCTGGGTGCAGGGGCCTGCATATGTTTTTTAGGTAGCAGCAAGGGCTGCTTCTGTGGTTTTGTTGCTTGATTAGGGAAAGGAAGAAATAGGAATATGAGTATCAATGAAACCAGAGCAGCCAGAAACTGCTGCTCTGAAAACCAAACAACACTTGAAGGTACACGGTACCATAGGAAGAGAAACTCCTGGGGGCAAAGATAAGCAGGAGGATACATACACTGCCCAGACAGATTCAGGGAATATTAAAAGGACTAAAATAAAATTTGTCTTTCAATGCTAGCTCAACCCCTCCTTCAAACTCAGTGAGTCTCTGCACAATCTCCATCAAGGGATGACTTGTGCTCTCCATACATGCAGGGTTTTGGACAGAGAAGCAGGAACTCCATCCCCCACAACTGATGCTGCAATTTGATTGAAAACTGATAATGACAAATCAATGAGTTGGATAAATGGATTAAAACAGGGGAAAAAGAATTCTGCTAAAAGATCCTGAAACATCACTACGTTGAGCAAACTGTATTGCTATATATATTTGTGAAAACATGAATTAATGTAGCATTAGATGAACAGAAAGGATTATTTACCTAGAATGCATAGAAAAAAGAGACAACTTGAGATAGTTTTAAAACCTGTCTTGTCCCATAATTACATCTGCAGGAATACAATAAATTAAGAGTGATGATGCTATTTTCCATGGGCATTGTTTTTGGCTCAGGGTGACCATGTTTACACCAAATGTGTGTTTAAACACACCTGCCCAGCTTTAAACACACTAACCCTACAGATACTCTGTAATTCACAGTTTATTCAATTTTACCTTTAGGGTACTACCCTGAAACCATTAGTCAAAGGGTGCAGCAACAAATCAGTTGCATTCAATGTGATATACAGCCCATGAAAGCAGCAAGGGTAGCTTTAAATTCCAAGGGGAAAACAGCTCTGCAATCAGTCACTGACATGCATTTTCAACCATCACGTTGAAACTTGCACTACAGCTCCTGCATGGAGGAAGGCTTGAAAATAGAGACCTCAGTTCCTTGAGATATGGCTGAAATCGTAAAATACTGTGCATCTGGAAATATAGAGGAACTTCCAGAAAAACTCCTGGTGAGAAGGTTGGTCAGACATCCTGCCTGAATGGGAAGAAAACTCCAATGTCTGTCAAGAAGTAAGAGGTTTCTGCTTCTTTGGTGGGGGTTGCACTGAACAGTTCAGCAACCAAAGAGGAGACAAGTTGAGTGTCTCCAGAAGGGTCAGCTACTCTTTTCCTGCCTTGAGGAATCTGTTGAGCCAAGGAAGCCCAAGAAAGAGGCAATATCAGTTATGAAAGCTTTCCCCAGCAAGGGAAGCACAGCAGGTACTAGAACAGGGTGGTTCCAGCTCTGATGCCATCACATTTTACACCTGAGGTGCAAAGGACCAAGGGAAGAAGAAGTTATCTCACACCATCACCTATGATAAATTAACAATTGAACTGAAAATGCCTATTACACCTAAAAAGCTTTGCTGTCAAGCTGTGATTCTACAAGAACACACAAGAGAGATGTCTAAGTGTAGGCCATCTCCTGCCATGTGATGACACTGATCTTGGCTGGGGAAGGCCAGGGAAAATGGCTTTCATTAAGCAATGAATTCCCTGGCATGTTAGTGAATAGGCTTGGAGAGCTGAGGAGAACTGGAGCCCAACAATTCCCCATCCAACGAGATCTACCACCACTGCTAGACTGGGAATATGAATTTTTCCCTCAGAGCATATTCAGAACAAGAGACAAGAATCTCCCAAGATCCTGAGGCACAGAGAACTCTGTCATGTTCAAAATCAGAAAGTGAGTGACAGAGACCAGTGGCCAAGGCAGAATGGCAAGAGGCAGAAGAGAGGTCCTGACTCTCAAAGCCAACATCAGGCTGTGTGCTGAAGGCACAGGACAAACACTGGTACTAAAGGATGGGAAGACAATGGCAAAGAGATGTTTTCATGATAGGTTCTGATGTTGACAGTACTGGTGCACAAGACAGAGGTGCAGAGTAAGACTGAGGGAACAGTGCTCTGATCTGTGGAGCACAGCTGGTCCCCTTGTGAAGCTTAAGATCACTGAGAGAAGATTAAGCTGATGCCAAACTGGAGATTTGACAGGCACATCAACAGGCTGGATGACACCAACAGACTTAACAGTAATCAGTAAATTATGCCACTTTTTGGATGCAACACAAAACCAAAGAACCTAGGTTCTCCACAGAGCAGTACAGTAAATCCAAGACAGCAGTTCCTAGGGTCAGTTCTAGAGCTCAAAAAGCAATTCCTAGGCCTGAACACAAAACCATCTGACCTAGACATTTCTGCAAACAACTTAGCAAAGGAAGATACCTTTCTCCCTAACAGACAGATTGGCAGCCAGATTTTTGTCAGCCTTGTAAAGAAAGTCCAAGGCAGGAGGGTCCCCTGGCATCGTGAAATGCTGAATCTGAAAAGCCCTGGTCAGCAGGTGAACATCCTCCAGTCCTCACATGGATGGATGCCTCCCAGCACCCCTCAGGAATTCGGAGTGCCTCATTCTTTTCTCTTCCCACTTCTTCCCCAGGGCTTATCAGACACTGAGGATGGGAATAGCTCATAGGCATAATGATCACACAGCCAGGACAGGATTTGAAGCCCGGAGCTTCTGCATTGCTTCTCTGTCAAGTACCTTCGGTTTTGAATAACAAAGAGCAATCTCTTGAAGGATCAAAACAGAAAACAAAAAGAACCAGTGTTAGAACCATTAGCTAACCCAAAACCTAGTTACAGGTTGTTTGATAGAGAAAAAAAACCAAAAAAACCAAAAAAAAAAAAAAAAAGAGAGATCGACATCTGAGTGCTCAAAAAGGAATGAACAAGTTCCTTTGGGGAAGATGACTGGGGGGGATTTGGGTAACACTGGTGGGGGGTGAGAGGCCTGGAAAGATGCAGGATGCCTGTAGACAGCCAGCACATGCTGCTCTGACCTGCAAAAGTGCAGGGAGGGATGCTAATGGCCACACAGACAAATGGAGTGTGAGAACGGCTGGGCTGCTGCACTCCCCGCTCTTGCCACACGCTGCTTCATGTGCACGCTTTGGACTTTTGAAGCACGGATTTTTTCTTCCTTATTTAGTGCCCTGTTCTGTGTGACCTCAACAACCAAACACACAAGGTATGCCCCAACAAGAAGCCACTCTGGATGTCATGAAATGAAGATCAAGCCATAGTAGTCTCTGTCTCAGGAGGAATGAACACAATCTTCTGGATGGTCCAGAATATACGAATGTACCTACTACAGCCCAAAATCCACCTTGTGATTGAACAGCAAGGGCTTTGGTTTTTCTGCAATGACAATTCACTTCTCCCATCAACGACCTTCACCTGCATGTAGCCAGGCTTCAATATGTACCTGCCAATTTTAATCCACATGCTTCTGTCTTTCTACTACTGTTATTTGATTCTTTTTGAGGAGAAGCAGATCAACCCTTGGGAACTGGAGCTGATTAACTTACAAAAGACCCAAAGACATCTCCTATATTCTGAAGGAGCAAATAGGAATGGGGCTTACAGTGCTCCACATTCAGACTGGAAGAGGATCATTACTTCCTATTCATTCCTGGATCCTTGAAGAACAAGTGAAGCCAGCTTAATGCTGCATTGTTCATTCCTAATGCCCATCAACAGAAAGCATGCTCCCAATTCATTGCCACAAGGAAAGACAACAGTATTTCTGTGCCATAAGCACTTCTGATTGTTTGGGGGCTGCAGAGAGGACCTTAGGGTATTGCAGTGATGATGAGCACTGTGGGGAAGAAGCTGGAGTTATTGTCTTGATGATGATGGGGAAATAGGACACATGCGTGTATTACAGAACAAATCCATATGAAACAAGCCCTTATGTGCCTTGCTGCTCATAGAAAAATACACTTAATGTCAGAGAAAAGAGCACAAAATACCTGAGAGGCACAAAATGCCTAGCATGGGGTTGCCCTGAAGCAAATGAGCTTAGCAAATTCATTCCTCAGAACCAGCCCCACAAGTTTCTGGAGACCATGGACAAACCCAAGTTTTTACAGATAAATAGGTCCTAAAGAAGACCCTTTTGGAGTTTGTTTCAGAACAAGTCTTTCATCTTCTTTTCTCTAAAGTTTAAATCACTACATTGGTTGAGCCAGAAAGAAACTAAGTAAGGATCAAAAGTAAAATGGGAGAAAAAGTAAAAGAATAGGTGACTTAGAACAGAGACTGACATGACACACCACACTATCACAGTGGCCTAGCAGCTGGCCAGCAGCTATTCATCAAGCCCACTGAGGCTAAAAGGCTCAAAAAAAAAAATTACTTCAGATCTTCTCCAATATTCACTGTTGGACTAAACATTGGTTTCTGAACTTGGATGAGATGCTGGGAAGTGGCCTGCGAAACCAACTGTCCTGGAACAAAAATCCTGCACCAGTTTTGGAGCATCACTGCAAGCCTCAAAACTGAGGGCAAAGGTTTCGCACTGGGTTAACTTCCACACCCTATCTGTCTCTCTCCACAGATCTTTGCCTTCTTCCTTGAAAGGAGAAGATATTTTCACTTGCCTTCTCAGTTTCTTTTTTCATCATTGCTTTCTTCTTTCTCTCCAGAGTACTTGGTTTGCAACATCAAGAAGTTATAAATACAGCTGTCCCTTTCATATTTCATGCTCAGACACTGGCATGATGACATCACTGCAGTCTCCGAGATCCTTCCCTGACTGTTCTCTATTCCTCCTTTGAAGTTTAGCCACCTATTCCTCCCTGTCAATGTTTTGCATAACTCCCTCTGCCCAGCAATCCAATCTGTTTGTCTCTCATCCATCTGCCCTGACAATAACAGCACGGCTTTTCCTCTTTTTCTTCCACCGTTTTCCTCTTATTCTCCACCACATCCATGGAACAGCACTTCCAGAACATGCTAGCAACTTTTCTTCAAATTCTTCTTTAAAGATTCATTTTATCCATCTGAGAATCAAAGACATTTACTTAGCTTTAGTTATATTTCAACTCTATAATTTTATTCCACTGTGCTTCTCATTAATCTCTGAATGACCGTGTTATTTCACTGCTGTAATCTCATCCTTCCTTTGCCAACACCTGCCAGCTGCTTCATTTTCACTTTTTACCCTTTAAAAGGCTCACCTTGCATGGCTTGGCTATTACTATAATAAATATTAAAATTAGATTCAAGATGAGCAATGTAGCCACTTCATCTCCCTTGCCCTCTCATGGTATCTCCTGTGCCGACGATACCGGGTTGATTCCAGAGGCCATCCACCGATATCCATGATGTATGCAAGGCAGTGCTTGTTAAAAGTCAGTCTGTAAATAATGATGATCTTGTTGATATTCACTTGGCATTCATGAATATGATTCTGATTCAGTGAGGTGCTTTGTGGCCAGGCCATGGAAGCAGTTGTTATAACCAAGGTCAGCGGCACAACTGCAAGAGCCGGCTGTTAAAACTCTTTCCAAAGGTGGTGGGCACCAGGTCTGCTGTGACTGAGCTTAGGCTGGCTGCCCGAGAGGTTATGGCATGGACTGAAGTGGTGAATTCATTCAGCTCAGTACCTTGGCTTAGCTCTTCCCACGGCCTAGTTCACACAGTATCCATGAGACTGAAATCTCAGCACCAGCTTGCCAGCTGTTCCTGTTGACCTGCCACTTTATCCCTAGGCCAGACTGACAAACAGCAGTTCTAGAAGGACACAGACCATGTAGGCACACTCACAAGGGTGATTTCAAGATGTTAAGCATTTTACTGAGGTCTCTTTTACCAAAATATGAGACCTGAGGTAACCCCCGAAGTACCTGTAAGGACACAGTCCACACAGAATAAAGGACAAGGCTGAACAAAAGTGACAAAGCAGAAGGAAGAAGCAAAATACCCAGAGCTATTAAACACAGTCCTCAGAAACAGGTATTGCTCCTCAGTAGATTAGAAGATTTTAGATTATCTCTCTCTTTCTGATGAAAGCTCAAATAAGTGATTACAGAACAAGTGTTAGAAAATACACAGAACAGGCACAGTGTTCTTGACTGGCAACTCAGCAAGCAGGAAATACAGCTCTTCAGATGCCATACTGGGAACGTTTCTCAATGCCACCACTAAGGACAGGAAAGAAATAATTTAAACAATTGTGGGGAAGGGAAGAGGAGTTAAGGAATATCCTTCTATTATCCCTATTAGAACAAACCAGGTGCAAACTACAAGCCAAAGACTCCAAGGATAGTTTAGGGATCCCAAAAGAGCTTAAGGTGGGTGCAAAACCAATGACCCCCTTGGGAAGAAAAAAATTCCAATGCATTAGGGAAGAGATAACAAGAAAAAAACAATTGAGGTTCCCAAGGAAGCAAATCCCCTCTGGTGGCACAGAAGTCAATAAGAGTGTTTTCAGCTATACTGATGGACCAATCCCCTGAGATGTAAAAAAAAAGAAAAGAATCTCATGGGGCATAGAAAAAAAAAAAAAAAAAAAAAACAAAGAAACATTTTTTT
>WAAG01036261.1:141630-187967 GCA_013390105.1 Tichodroma muraria | reverse complement strand
AAAAAAAAAAAAAAAGCAAGAGATACTGTTTTCCTTCCTCATCACATTCTGGCCTTTGCACCTTGAAAAAATAAAACACAAGGAAAAGCAGCAAAGATGTTTTTTGAGACAAAGTAGCAGCATACAAAACGCCACCCAATAAGAGATACAATAAAGTTACTGAAACTTTTTATGCCATCACATTAGAAAAACAGCAAAAGTGCAATAACAGAACATTGAAGAATGAGTTTCACCCAAAGAAAAGCTGAACAGCAGGAGCTTTTCTGGAATATTTTAGTTGAATGTACACATCCATGTCACACCATCACTTCTTACTTAAAAACAGCTGCAGAAGGCTCCTGCTGCGGCCGCTGCCGTTAGCTGAAGCTCTGATCTTCCTGTCTTCATACAAGTCATCAAGTCACATTTCCTGCTGGAATTAAAGTGGCAGCCCCTAGGGACTATGCAGCTACCCAATTTATATCAGAGAGAATCTAAAGCAAGCACCAGGATTTTTTCGAACTGCTTAATTTTTATTTATTTTTTTGCAACCCCCAAATTCTAATAAGAGTTTTTCTGGGCATTTGCCTTTTGAAGCAATTAAAAGAAAACACAGGCATTTTAAGACCTGTGCAAAAAAGCCAGGAGCAGGAAAAACCTGTGGGCAATCTCACTGGCACCAAACCAAAGCATGCCTTAGATACCTACTGCACCCATAGCAGTTACATACAGATTCTACAGATGGTATATGGATACTGTGAGGGGTATTTATAAAACAACAAAAGCTGCAGATCATGACACACAAGTATTTTGGCTCAGAGTAAACAGAGGAGAGCAACGGGGGAAACTGCTCTGGCCAAGTGCTCAAACTACCTGGTGCCAGGCGAGGACAACTACAGGGTCATTGCTAAAGATGCAGAAATGCAGGCAACTGCATTTGTTCTGTACTTCTACAGTACTTAACACAGCAAGAGCCAGGTCAGTGGAGTGTTCCTAACAGCTATGATAGGTTATGATAAATAAGACTTTGGAGAAGATCACCTAGCATCCCATTAAGTAGTCTCTGTAGTTAAACACACATATCCATAACTCAAAGAAAGTCTTATGTTACCAGACAATGCTCCTTAGCCACCAAGCAGGGTAAAAAGCAGTCTCTTTTGTGATTGTTTGGTTTTTTTTAAAAAGTCTGTCATAAATAATATCAAAATCAAGGCAAAGTTGCTCTACTTCAAAACCAAGGCTCATAGAAGCCTACAAAAGTATTTAATCTCTTATTATTTTCCCAAAGAATGGAAAGCAAATCAAACTAGAGCATGTTAAATTGAGCAATGAAGGGCTCTCAGCCACTTCCAAAATTACTTGAGAGCACATTATAATTAGCAAAGGTATGTGACAGTTTTATACCCCTCGATGATGCATGATTAAAGCCAGGCAGCCCAGCTCTGCCACAAGTTCTGCGCACCGTCAAAACAGATGTGACAAGAACTGCAAGCTGCTCCCAGACAGACTGTGAGAAAGCATAGGCAGATAACATTTTGGCCATCAAAGATGTAAGACCCGATACAAAACTAATTAAACCTCAAAACCCCTCAGAGCTGTAGGCAAACAGGTTTCATGAGGCGTCCTGTGCTCGAGCTGCAGTGCCTCAGCCCGAGAACAAGCACGAGAAGAAGCTCCTGCCTTTCTCTCTGAGGTGCAACAGGGAACAAAAGTTTACAGCCTCGAGAGTAACAGCTCACAGCCTCAGCACGGGGATGCAGGGCACAAATAACTCGAGGGATGCCGCAGTAACACCACCAGGATGATCTGTGACACGGCTGGCTTTTTCCCACCCAAGACAGATACCTCTTATCTATCTGCAGCAGAGAAGTATGGAGGCCTGGGCCACCGGGAAAAGCCAAGTCTAAACTCCACACAAATCCTGCCTCTTACATTTGCGTGGCTTTGTCTGCTGAGCACTCAAAAAATCAATTAGAGGCTCAGCTTCCTACCATTAGCTGTGGAAAAACAAGGTACAGAAGGGAAGCTGTGCGTCAGCCAAGACCTATGCCCCTAGAACTGGGGCTAGAGGGGAAAAAAGGTGTTGCAAGGAAACATGTAAGGAACATGGAGAATTTTAGGCTCTTGGATTCCCCCCAGTTGGTTTTAAGTGTGAAACAGTGTGGCAAGTTTGTTTCTGAGAAGTGTATCCAAGCCATCACTTTTATTCTTATTTATCTATAGATTTTTTTATTTATCTACAGATATTTAGACTACATCTTAATGCTTCTTCCTTCATGACATCCCTCTGCACACAGCATTTCATTTCCAGCTAGCCTCCCCCACTGCTTCCTCTGCAGTGCTTCAGAGCTCACCTCTCTAACACCCCAGCAGTTTCAGGCAGTTTTCCTGACAAATCCCTTAAGCCATTCCCACCACACTGCTCCTGTTCCCCATCTCCTCAGCAGAAATTTCTTACCTCATTATCCCCATGCCCACGAGGTAACCCCCTTCTACAGGAGGCTGCAGAAACGGTGCAGCTGGTTTCTCCTTCAGGCACTGCACACTTTCCCCAGCAGGACTGTTTGGGTGAGGTGTTTGGGTGCTCGGTTGTGTGTGTTTTGCTTGTTTGTGTGTTTGGGCAACAGACAGACAGACAGACAACCTGCCAGTGTCCAATGCCTCACTCATGATTCATCCCTGAATTTTCTTAGTTAAAAGAGTTGCAAATGGGGAGGCAATTACACAGTGAAGTCACTAAGTGGACACTTAGTTCTGGAGAGTTTTGGAGAACCTCACAATGCCGAATTCATGAATTTTATCATAGACAAATCTGCTGCTGCTGCTGCTATGAGGGTAAGCTGGTTCAGGTGGGCAAAACACTTAAGCCACTACTTTCTGATGGTTTTGATATGAAGAAATAAACTTGCTGCATGTTTACAAGCAGGTATATATTGCTCTGTGGTGAATGAAGAAGATGAAGATACACCTGACTGCAGACCTTTTATAATCAATCTTCTCATCACAGTTTCATTTGGGGATAGAAAATGCAGTGCAGCTGCCTGGTTCAGGTCCTGATACCCACTGATGCTGAATGTCCATGCAGCAACGAAAGAGAACTTAATTAAGCAGCATATGTATATATAAATAAACTATATGAATTTTGTTGAACATAATCAGTTAATTAGAAATAGAGCTTTCAATGCAAGCACCTACGGTTATGCCTATGCACAGGCCTAAGCCTCTGCACAACAGGGGGATCTTAGGAAGCAGGATTGCTTCCAAGCAACTTCATGTGTTGCCAAGCTGTCTTTGTCCCCACAATTATGCTTTGCTATTAACATGATTCACAAAAGAACAAATAAAACACACTGCAACACGCCTTTGCTATCACTGGAAGTACATTTTGCTGTGCAAGTGGCAGTGCTCTAAAGAATGATGTTCTGCAACTGTCTCCATTTGGGAGGCTGCTTTAGTGGACATTAACAAAGTCCCTGGATATCAAAACTTCAAGAGAACACGTCAAATCCCTTTCCAACATCCTGCAGATGAAGTGATTCCAATACTCCTTTTATTTCTAAGAAAATAATCATAGCTGTCCCTATGCAAAGCAATGGGATCTTTCATGCAAGTGAGGTGTGTGCAGAGCAGCAAGTTTTATGCTATGCAATACGTACAAACGTTGAAAACATATGTGATGACTTAATATCACTAATTTGACCAAACAGAGTGCAGAGCTTAACAGCAGATGTGAATGTTCACTGTGTGCACTAGTGCTACAGCAGAGCATCAAACACGGTTTTGCACGGCATCTGAACAAAGGAGTTTGCTTAATGGGTCTGTACAATTAAAAGCCTACAACTCAACCCAAGAGAACTGGAATTCCCTTCCACTCGGTGAAGCATCTGGCCTGATTGCTGGTGGCTGCTGATCACTGCCATGTCATCACTCTAAAGCCGTGAAACATCCCTGCCACCGTGTTAATTAGCTCCCCTTGCAAAGTGCTTAAGCCACAGAGCAAGGTTACTCACGTGATGTCTCTGCGCTGATAGCAACCTTGAAGAAGGCAAGCGATCAGGTCGCTGATAAACTCCACATCATCCCCGTGAAGAGCAGCTTCCAGTTCCTAATGAGCAGAAAGGAGAGAGAAAAAAAAATAAAATAAATCCAACCATTAAACTAATTCCTTAGAATTTCCTGCTAGATCATCAGGGCCAAAAAGATCCAAACAGCCTCATGTATGTTTACATGGGGTAAACTTACCTTCCTCATCATTAAAAATACTGCTTCTACCACCTCTTCATTGCAAGAGTTTATGGGAAGACCTTGAAAGACTTTTACTGAATGTCACTCTCCAGCCAGAAGACTAATGCTTTTGTCTGGACACAGAAAAATAGGGTTCAGTGAGGTTGAGATACACTACAGCCTAATAAGAAAGGCATGATTTCTCCCATGTTGACCTGATGGACAGGAATCAACAGTTTCATTCTCCTGCTTTACCTCCACTCACTAAGGCTGCTGAGCTCAATTTAAAAGATGTGCTCAGAAAGCAGGACCCTAAAAGCCACTTACAACTCAGAAGTAGCAGTTTCAGATAGATTGCCAGAAATGGCTGAAAGCCAGCAAGCAAATGCCTCAAAGAAAAGCAGGCATTTTGATTATTTAACTTATTTCCCATTGCGTTTCTTTTTTTTTCCAACTCCAGTAAGATAGAAAGGATGGAGCGATGTCAGACTTCGTGACCCAAAATCCCAGTCTGCTTGAGAGTATCACATCTTATTTCAGCACAGTGGAGTTCACAAAGATGTGATAAAGAAATTGATCCACAAAAAGGATAAACTCCTGAAATTTAGTTGCTATGAATTTCGCGCATATTGTGAGAAATACCTTTTTTTCCAGCTAGCAGTTTCAAGCTTTGTTTTCCAAATATTATTTGGTTAATTACAGTTTTATTTGTATGCCAGAAAATTATTCACAGTAAGAAAAATCCACTTTCTGTAAGACTTATCATAACTAGCATACATGGATAATATGGAATATCATTTAATTATTTAATATTATTTAATGATTTATTATTATTTAATATGGATAAACAATATAGGCATAAGAAGCTATTCTTTTTGGATTTCAAAGTAAATAATGGATTGAATACATTTACTACTTGAATGTTACTCAACAGTTAAACTCTGCTACACAAATAGCTGAGCTAATGGCTACAGAATAAAGGTTACTGGTCAGAGAATAAAGGATAAACGTTTTGGCACTTAACCAATAAAGAAGAGAAAGTGCTTTTTTTATTAGACCGCAGTAACTGCCGTAATAAAATTATTGATAATAGATTGCAGCTTAAACGCTGCTTGTAGTCTTTTATTGGAAATGTATTAATGGCATATTTTCATTACCAACACTGCTCTTATTTACCTCTTGTGCAACACGCAAAGTGCTCCAGGAGCGGGAGCCTGACACCTGTGAAGAATGTACTTAGCACATCTATTATATGTGGAAACTGGAGGTAAGGAAAGGGCATCGTGCAGCCAAAGCCTGACGTAGGGTCCCTGCCAGGGAGATAGGGGAAGTACCAGGAATCTCTCTTCTCTGCCTCTAGATGAGCACCCTGCTTAATGACAACCTAACACAATAACTGCAGTTGCTGCCTGCCATCCCTTGGACAGAGTGGTATTATTGTTGTATAAATAGTAATCACGCTATATAAATAGTAATTACCGAGTGAATTCACTTAGAATCATGGAATGTCCTGAGCTGGAAGGGACCCACAAGGACTGAGTCCAGCTCCTGGCCCTGGCCCTCCTTACCACTTGATAAGTGGGCTAGCATTTTAGAGGTGTTGACTTACTTTATTTGTAAAATATTTTAGTGGACATATGCCTTCTATAAATATCCCTGAGGGAAAGGGGAGCAGGGAGGACCTAAAGCATGTGATACGCTAAACCATCCCAGGTGTGTTACCACATTACCACAATAAGCTTGCAGCTTGTAAAAAATGACATGTTAGAACCCAGAATGATGGGCAGGGGGAAAGTAAGTCTCCAGGATGCCTCCCTGCATTCAGCCTCTCCCTCATCCACATACACTTGTTCATTAAAGCTGTCAGTCAGCAGTCTGCCCCTGCTAGGACGTGACAGCCTTTTGTATGAAGGAATATTTAAACTGCTTCCCGTGAGCCTTTTCAGCCTGCTGTTTGACTAACACTCCTTAAGCAGTGGCTGCAACTGCCCCAGATAGCCCCTATCTGCAGCCATTGTTTCCCAGGCCCGAGAGCCACCTTTAGGTTTTCTGAGTTGGCGGGTCACCCCAGGAGCAGGGGGACATTCCTGGGGCACTGGGCAAGATGCCATCTCCTGGGCAGGGACTAAAACACCTGGATGGGCTGTTTCCCCCCCTCTCCTGCTGCTTTCTCTCTCCCAGAAGGGTGCCCCTTGTCCTTGTATCCATGGCAGGTGTAGCAGCAGTTCTGGGGACCCGCCCCAGACGGATCTCACAGCCGCTGATTAACGGGGCTCTGGGCATGCAGAGCAACGTGGGGCTGGGTGCAGAGTCCCAGTGCCATGCTGGGTTAAGGGGCTCTGGAACAAGCCAAGGTTAATCAGCACACACACAGCATGGGGCCAGTGAAGGTCCATCCCTGGCAGGTGTGAGGCTGTCAGTGCTTCTGTAGAAAGACACTGGCACCGTGCTCCCCCCAATGCCATGGGTGCTTCCTGGAGCCCATCCTGATCCTCTGCTCCCTGCCAACAGTAACACTCAGTGCCAGAATGTTACGGTAAAGGCACAGTCCGAGTATTACCCTGATGATTTGTCTCGGAGAAAAGATGCTTCTGTCTACGTTTTAACTATTGCTGCTTGTGACAGAAGGGCAAGAGCAGTGAGAGGAATCTGATGAATGAACACAGGACTTGAACAATGAACACAGGGTTGGGTCCATCGGCCCTGTTTATCTGAGCACCACAATTTTCTATCCCGCTGGATTCTCCAGCTTCCTGTCCCAAAACACCTAAATTCTAGACTCTTCCTACACAGTCAGAGTGCTGTGGGAATGACAAGACACACTAGGAGGATGTGGTGCAAATCTTAGCACCTCAGGAACACGAACAAAGAGTTACTATCCCTTCACGTTTTCACCTAATGCTTCAGCCCACATTTTGCAGGAGGATTTTTCCAGCCCTCTCCTCCAACAAGGGACAGCCAGCGAAGCAACACACTGCTCAAGCAGCACATCTAAGCCGAGGCAGATGAAGTGATGATGCCAGGGACTCTCAGGAGAAAGAAGCCACTAAAACCACCCTGGTCCTAAGGGCAAACCCTGCCCCAGTCACCCATCCCCACACTCCTCCAGCCTGGCCAGGATGAGCGGCTCAGCTTCCTCCCCGCCACCATCCTCCCCACGCCTCCAATCCTTTTGTTTTTCCCCTTTTCTCTTTGAGCACTGAGCTGTGAGCACAGAAATCTGAACCTTGCCAAAACGCTTTGGGGACAGCACAGAAAGGAAACAGAAGAGGCAGCAAATCAGCAGAGGAAAAGGGGGGGACACACACATCTCCTCCTCCTCTAGCTGGAGAGAGCAACAGACAGGAGAAAAGCAGGATTCTCCCCCTCTCCAGCTGGCGTCACACCTCATTAGGGAAAAGCCTGTTTAACGTCTTTCCCTCCCCCCAGCCCGGTACTAAATCCCCCCTGAGTCAGGCAAGGACTGTTGGGAAGAGGCAATCGCCAGAGCAAGGGTGGGAGCAAGGGTGACCACCTCTCCCAGGAGGAGCGCTGGCCCAAAGCAGGGCCAGAGGCACCAACCCGTCCCTCCCCAGGAGCTGGCTGGGACAGAAGGGCCGGTACCCCACGCCTGCTGCCCGCCCCACTCAGGCAGGGATGGTTAACCCATTCCGGCTGGGGGCCCAAAACAAACGGCACTTTGGACGCCTTTTTGATATCTGCCAGGATTTTTGAGAGGGAGGACAGTCAACCTTCCCGATGAAAGCAAACAAATGAGTCCACAACAGCTACGCCACTGTCACCAAGCCAGCATGGGGTGGCCACGGGGCTGCTGCACGCTCTGCTTTTTGAGCTATGGAAAGCTGCCAGCCAGCCTCCAGCTCCTGCTCCAGCAAGCTGACTGTGCAGAGGGCAGCCTCACAAAGCTTGGGGCCTTCATTTCAGGTGACAGACTCCTCCAAACCTGCAAGAGCCCAGTGTGAGCAGGCTGGGTGCTGAGGTACAGCACTTCCGTTTAGAGGTTTCTTCTGTGCTGGAGCTGAATCATCTATAACTGAATGTGATGGACATAACGAGTTTAAGCACAGCTAAGCCTTGTCCAAGTTAGCCATCAGTTTAAAAACCCCAATCCCTTCAGCTCTATTTCCACACTGCTGCCATTATCAGCTTTCCATTGCAGTGCTCCAAAGTGACTCAACACGCTTTTGCAGAGGCTTTAGGAGATCACCGAAAGCTACCAGCGGGACGTGCTGAGCCAGCCCCAGCCATACTCTGAAATTTCAATGCTGTCACTGAGTCAAGTCAGGACGTTCTTTACCCCTCACAGATAATTAATGACAACAGGCATCTGGGCAAAAGTTTGGCAAACTCATGCCAAAGGGTATAGAGATTGGGCTGGAAGATGGAAAGTCAACTGCAGGCTTGAAATGCTTCCAAGAAGCACATTTATCTCTGCTGGTGTAGCCAGTGTCTGTCAGTGTGCTCAGCCCCTAGCACCTTCTCAGAATGCCTGAGAGAACCAAGACCCCACTCAGCATGCTGCCTGCAGCCCAGTGCTGTGTCCTCCCTGCTTGGGATTCCTGCCATCATATGGAAATAGCTTCCAAAATATGAAGCCTATTGAGAGTGTTCTGCACGACAAGCCAGGAGGGCACTGCAGGGCATTAGATGCCTTTGGATGCCTTTTTGAATTCTGCCCGGATTTTTGAGAGGGAGGACAGTCAACCCTCCCGATGAAAGTAAATAAATGAGTCCTCATCCTAGGGCCACGGTACCTACAAGGGCAAACAGCAGTGGGTTTACATGGCTGCTATAAATATGCACAAAGAAGTTATGGCTCCTGTTCCTGATGGAGTCTTCCAGACATGCCATCTTAATTTTAAGTGGCTGTTGGAAACACTGTGTTTTATCCAAGTCTGCAGCTAGATGTACCTCTCCCACCTTCTCCACAGTCCTGCAGGAACCTGCATGCTGCCCTCTCTCTATGATCCTCCAGGGCATTAAGGCTCCCTAAGCTAAAAGGATCCCCAGTCTCTTCACTCTGCCTGTCTACAGCAAGGAAAATGGGTGCTAAATGCCCTCCCTGTGCTCCTGGCAGTGGCGATGAAGTCAGCAGCTGTCTCAAGGAAACATCATCATCTTCACCTCATCCTCAAGACCACAAGCTCAGAGGGAGCCAAGCTGGCCTTCTACAGTAGGTTTGGGGTGTGAGGTGAAGAGGTTAATGGCACTCATCACCACAGTGGTCCCAGATCCTCTCGGAGCCTCCAGTCTGGTGTGTGCCATGTCAAGGGATGAAGAGCGAATACCTGAGGGAGGAAAAAAGCTATCCTGTCAGAAGGGAACAATCATTTGGGGAGCGGGACAAAGAAAGAGCGGAAAAGGTAATCCCTTTTCCTGTTTTTTCAGGTTCCTCCTTAATGTCTGTCAGTGCCTTCTGAAACGTCTACCCTCCTCGACTTTCTAAGAGCAGACTTTTAAGGCTATTTCAAACATGTTGTAAAATAGGAGCATAAGGTTACTCCAGGGCTAGGCAGGGGTGTGAGATGACAGCTTAGTATGAGGGAGATTGGCTATAAACAGAAAGCCAGGGAGAATTTGTCATATTGCCTCCACGTTATGGCTGTTTGCAAAGAACAAATCCCACATGCTCCCCACCAGTGCCAGCAGCACAAGGGGTAACGTCAGCCATCCTCTCCTCCAGCAGCTCCCTCCACTTATGAAAGGGGATGCAACAGACATGGAATTCTGCTCAGCTCAGTCTAAGCAGGTTTGCAAATGCAAACTGTTTGCCAGTGGATATTTCGGTCAGGCTAGAGTTTTCCAGACTTGGTTTATAGGCAAATTAACGTTTTGTCTTCCTTTACCTCCTTCTATCAGGATGCTTAAAACTCTGAGACCACCATGCCCTCTATCTACCACCTATCACACTTACTGGAACAGCTGGAGTTCTCCATCCACATTTACCTGCTGCCTGATCTCTCCCTTGGGACAGGACCCTCCCCTATTGGCACAGCACGCTGCTCCTTGCTCTCCAAGTAGAATTTTTCACTGCTGTGTAATACAAACATGAATGAGCAGCTCACGCTGAGTGGCTAAACTGTACTGAAAAGAGATTTGAGACTGATCAATCCAGTCTCCCTCATGCCCCATAGCCACGTACCAGGGCTAATAATGCTTTCTTCTCCTCCTGGCTCATCTTGCTTGCAGTGCAAGCGATTTGAGAACTACATTTGTTATGAACGTATGCATCATCCTCACTTTAAAGATGTAAAACTGCTCATTCCATTTCTTGCCCCTGGCAAAGAACCTTGTCAGATGGACAGGGCACATTTGAAGCTCTGAAGTAACAAGTGATTAGTTTCTGTTTAGTAGTTAGATATCAGTACTTCATACCTCTAAAGCAGTTGCCCTCCCAGGGTATCAAAGATTTCAATAACATTCAGTAGTAGCACCTGGGAAGAAAGGGTAGGCACACACCCACATGCAGAGCAATTTTCCAGACAGCCCAGCTGACACAAGCCCCAGCAGCCACACCATGGGTATGCTTCACTCAGTGGTGGGGCTGAGAGAGAAGCCATAAGGCTTGACACTTGATGCCACTGCAATCATCTCTCTTTTTCCGCAGTTTTATGAGCAGCCAGAGCCTTTGGAGATCGTGCTATTTCCCTCCAAAGGATAATTTCTCCCTTTCAAAATAATCCCCTCTTCCTTCAGTGCAGATAATCCACACCATTTACCATAAGCCAGTTACGCTGGCTGAGGGGCAAGCATTGCACTGGGCACTGAGCTGGCTTTACAGGAAATGTCAGGGGCAGCAGAACCTCCAGCCTTTGGTTTGCAGACCGCTTGCAGACCCCGTGGAAGACTTCCAACAGGCCTACGAAGGGCAAATAAGACAAGCAAGCCTGTCACCAGTCTGCCTAAATTTCTAATCAGGGATCTATGCCTTTATGGGAAAAGTATTGGCACTGTGGTCTTAAAAAAAACTAACAAACCAAAACACTGCCCTCCTCTGCCCCATCCCAAAGTGGCTGACTATTGCCCAAGCCACGAGTTCAACTCCTCCAGCTGAAAAGATCTTCCAAACACAACAGTGTGAGAGGAAACACAGTCTGTTTGAATTGCATCCTGTTTGCCTCACCCTCAGACAGAAAGGTATCATTTATTATTGCCTAGAAAGGCCCTCTCCCAATAGCTGTGCTTGTGTGGAGTATCAGAAGGATTCAGTTCATTAAACTACTTGTAGACTGCACTGGTTTAGGATTTTGTTTATGGTTTGGTTTTCTTTTCTGGGAAGACAGGGTGAGGAAAGTGGTGAGCAGACACCTAGTGATTGGCACCATTCTGAATCTAACCCAAAATATTGTACAGATTATATATCACTATGCTCTTACAGTCCCATGCCAGCAGTACCTTGCTGGTAAAACCCAATCAAAACAACCTCAAACTCTTTCTCTCCACATATGCTGGATTTAGCACTCCCATTTATGGGCTAGGTACTACCAGCAGTTAAAGACTAAAAACTTTAGCAAGTGTTTTACACAGCACTTCGGGTGAAGACACTCCTGTTGGTGGGAAGCATCATCATCTCTACCTGTTTTGCTGTTGTTTCTGGAAACAACACCAGCGGGTTAGCGATGGTCCCTCCCCAGACAATTCAGCTGCACGATAAATAAAGAACAGCTGATCCTGCCGTGTCACCATCTCCTGTGGTAAGAGGCTTCCTGGGTACCTAGTGGGAGTTCTGCTAAGCTTTTAAGCCCATTGGCAACGTGGGGAACAGTCTGTAGCTCCAAAGCCAAGAGGCTTGAAGTAATAATCCGATTTCAAAGCTCCTCCTCCTCTCCAGCCAAAGGCAGCAAGGGAGGATGAGATCAGACTGTAGATGCTCTTCATTTTAGGTCTGGCCACTGCACTCATCTGCTCAGCATGAGCACCGGGAAGGGCAAGGATGAGTGCCAAAATCTGGAATGGATTGCTCGGCTAAAATTTCTGCAAAGATTTCAAAACTTACTGGGAAAATAATTTTTTAAAGGGAATTTTCACTGCTTTTGATACAACTGGACTGGTCTACCTAAGCAACATCCATTTTTGTAATTCATGCACTGGCCAAAACTCTTGGGAGACTTACTCCCTGCCAAAAGGCACTCCTGAGGCACCAGGGCATTGGAGCTATGCCACTGGTTTGCACTCTCCCCACAAAACTTCTCCTGTAACAGCAGCCAGTGCTGCTCCTCCGGCATTTACGCATTTACGTCGCTCTCCCCTCCAGGATGTCATTAGCTGCCAGGTGATATGCAAGCCATGAAGCAACTTATCTCCACGAGCCTGGTGATAAACAGAAAGTCCAGATCATCCCTTAAGGAGTCAGGTGATTTCCTCGCATCCCTTCTGCCCCTCAAACAAAAACAATGACCTGGCTTTTGAATGGAGGAAGACATGCTCCCGCTCACCACTGCCTGAAAAAGCAGGGTGAAACAGTAAAATACATTCAGGTAGAAACAGGCTGTAAAGCCTTGCTTTTCCCCCTTAATCTGATCTCCACAGCCAGCCATTCTTCTGCCTCTCCTTGGATGCCGTGCAGAGTGCAGCCCACAGCACACACACCACAAACAAACCCTGCCTGGGGCTCAGTGGGGAGAGTGGCCAGCGAGTGCTGCCAGCACTGAAAACTCTTCCTTGCTCCGGGTGGGACAAAAGGAAAGCCACTGAGGGAGAGGGAGCCAGCAGCTACACACAGGTACCCCACATGTTTCTGCCACTGCCAAGATGAAAGGTGGGCGAGTTCCACTGCAGTGCCATGGTGAAATCCAAGTCCTAGCACCCCTTTTTCTTCCTACTAATTTAGCAAAGAAGGATTTGAAAAAGTATGAAATAGCTGCCTACTGTTATCAAACCTGATGGATCAGCCAGCCAGCCAGCTACTCGGATGTGTGAGCTGCCTGTTTGCAACAGGTTTAGTCTCAACATAAAAGTAAGTTTTAAAAACACACGTCTATTCCGTGGCATAACAGTTGCTAGAACTAGAGCTAATAGGTCTTTTCCACACTCTTAGATCAGTGTCTGCTCTCCTCTGGATTGCCAGAAGCATCACCTTTTTTATCAATCAGACTTTCTGAACTTATTCCAAGCTTATGCAGTCCAGACATACTTCAATAAAACAATTAATGGCTTTTATACAATTACTTTTTTTTTTTAATTATTACAACAAGTACAGATGCTACCACCTTAATGAGATGTATATGCACTAAGGGATAGGCTTGAAATAGGAAATGGTGTTTCAAGCCCGTTGAATATTGTAATGTGAACCACACAGAGCTGGCTTCCTAAGGCAGGTCACTGCAGGATCCAATGTCAAAACAAATACAAGAAGTTATCTCTCCTGATTCACACTCTAGCTTCAGCCCTGTCTGAAAAGATCTGTATTTCATTGGATATGTGGGAAAGACCACCCTGTCATAGATTTTAAAGCCTGGTTGGGGCTCAGAGCCCCTACCCCAGTGACTGCTACCTATTACACCTTCCCCATCTGGTGCTTGTTCAAACGTCCTGTGGAACACATGGTGCTGTCCTAATGAAAGCCCAAAAAGCAGGACCCAACAGGGTTGCCTGGTGACCAAGGCAACTGCTCTTGGAGCTAGGAGCAGCCAGGAGCCCCATGGGAATTCCCATTCCCTTCCCCAGAGCTGGGGAAAAGCAGAGGGGAGAAGGAGGTGCTCAAAAAACCAAAGCAAAAAGCTGGCCTTTTTTTTTTTTTTCGAGTCGGAGTAAAGTGCAAAAACTCAGGAGTTGCTTCCTGCAACTCAACGTTCTCCCCATGGCCCGAGGTGGCCATGAACCACCATCCACTTCCACTCCCATCTGGAAGGAGCTTGGCTGACACGTGTGTTTGCCAAGGGAAACAACACAGAGCCCTTTGCGTGCTTAGGAGACACGCTCTGCGTTTTACTCCACATCTGGCAAGGCTGCTCCATAAAAAAGGTGATGGAGTGCTTGTGGCTCTCCTTTCAGAGCATGGGATAAAAATCTTCTTCGACACACACGCCATGTAGGAATTCTTCTCCAGCTTAATTTAAAGCTGTCTTTATAGCCAATAAATTTGCAGATTGCTACAAACACTTGGCTATTTACACAATAATAGTTATACCTGCCAGAAACAGCAAATAATTATTATTATGATGTTCATAAATGTTAATGCTAACTACACTCTTAAAACACATATTATAAAAAGCATCGTAATTTGAGAGAAGGGCAGTAAACTATTGCCCAGATGCAGAGGAAACCAGTTCTATTGCTATAATACTTATTCTACAGACATTTGTTGGAATACCTTTTTCTTCTAAATTTTCCTGACATCCAGAATATGAAAAAAAGAAAAAAAAAAAACCCCAGACTTGTTTCATTATACTTAAAAACAAACATAAAAACGATCCAAAGTCTGTTACATCTCATAAACTGTAATAGTCAGTTTTGTTTCTGCAATTCAGTGCTGAACTGATGACATTGGATTACCCAAAGATCCACACAAAACACTTTGGTTGGATGAAATAGCTGATCTGCCTGAAGTAGGGGGGGAAAAAGCTCATGATAACAGATAATTATATAACCAGCTTGTAAAAGTGTTATTAGTAGGGCATGGGATCAGGAAAGGCCTGGCTTTTATTCTCACTTCATGCATTCACAGTGATGAGAGCTAAATCTCCGTCCGTCTCTCCCTCCTCCCCCACCCAAATGTTAGATAATTTTTAGCCAACCCTGTAAAACACTTGCAATCTTTGAGTAAAAGCAAGGCTGAGGTTAATGTACTGCTGCTTCTCTAACATTTAGATGCTGTGTTCCACCTTGATAACAGAAGAGAAAACTGGAAAAAAATTTCCTCTGCTGTTCAGATAAGGTAGCTTGAGGACTTAGGGGTAAACTCCAAAGTTCAACATTTTAGTTTGAAAGGACATTTTAGTCATTGGCTACTGGAATTTAGATCTTGAGATCCTGACTAAGTGATAAAATGCAATAAAAAAAGGACAGCTTTGCCAGAAGATCTCTCTTTCTTTCAAGGAAGGGATGGGAACATTAGACATTCTATACATTAAAACGTATAGCAGAGCAAAAACCCTTGCATGGACCTTGTTCTCAGTTTTCCACAGCTGGGTATCTCTGGAAATCTTTCCTCAGGAGTAAATTTTGCTCCTCCTTTCCAGGGACAGAGTCGAATCCAACCAGGAGAAAAATTAAACTGGTGGCAACGAACCTTGAAGGTCTGACAGTGACCTGCAGCACCAAGGTCTCTGAAACTGCATTCATTTGCCAGAACATAAATTAGATTCCTCACTAGGTATGGCACCGGGGTTAATGGGAGCTTTTCAAAGCCTTCTTTGAACATACAGATAATCCTTTTCAAAAAAGTGGTTTAAAGTACAGTACTGTGAGCCAGGAAACCTATTCCCAGCTCTGCCAGGCTGGGTGACTTCAGGCAACCCACCCGACTGTTCTCTGCTCTTTCTCAATATGCACAGCAGAGACAAATACCTAAATCTCCCACGAGGCTGACTATTTGTAAGACAAGAACCAGCTTAACTCTTCACAGACCCCTCCAAGCAGATGATGTTTAGCCATTCCATACAAGCAGGGTTGCTCAAAATTCTCCAAACACAAGGTCCCACAGATACCAGAAAAGGACATCTGCACTGGGCACCTCATATGGGCAAGAATCCTGAGTCACAGGGTTACCAACTACATTTTTTTTCAGCAGTGAAGGAAATGTCTTATCCTGTCCAGCATCACTTTCCAAAGGAGGTGCTCAGAAGGAGCAAAACTGAGAAACTAGGAAAAATTCAAGTTTAGGAAAAGTCATGCTGCTGCCTGGACAACTCAGCGAACAACTTTCCTCTGCAGGATCCAATTTCACTGCAAGAATGTTAAAAACAACTTCAAAAGACAACAACAAAAAAAATCAATTAAAAGAATAATGAAGCATTTCAAAAGTACAATACAAAAAAATACCAAAAGCGTGAGATGACACAGAACATTCAGTGCTGGGAGCAAGGATCACTACTTTCCTTCCCAACAAATTCATCCTAGGCATCTCCACTGTGAAAACCAAGACTGGCTTAGAGTCTCCTTTCAGAAGGTGCCTGCCATCCCTCCCAAACTGTCATAGTTAAATACTCCTCATATTTTAGTGGCCCTATAGTAGCCCGCTTCAAACTTTTAAATAAAATATGTACAAAACATTTGAGCATAAAAGAATCCTATGATCTCCAAAGCTCCGTAAAAGACAGCGTGGTGAGCCTTACTTGTGCTCTGCACTGCAACATTTCAGACTCACATCTTCCAAGACTGAGCACAGCTCTTTTCTGCACACCCCTGCTCTTAGATCAATGCATTCACACGCTGCTCCTGTTTGAAAAATCTACTTGCCCATGAGTTCAGGTGACTCTGACCTGGTCACTCCCAGGGAAATCAGTCCCGCTGTGTTGATGTCTGGCAACATTTCCTATGACTCAGCCTTCCTAATATAATAAAGCTTCAGTAAGAGGAACTCCAAAGACTGTTTCCCAAGTCATTCCCTTCTAGCATGCAGAAATCTCAGGAAGTTGTTTGAATTCAATAACCTCCACGCCATTTCCACACAGTCAAAATAGAACAAGAAAAGGCAAACAAAAAGAAAATCACACCCTACTCTGCAGCCTACAAAATTTACTCATTCCAGGGTTTCTTGCACAGAAGACAGTTAAGCAACCACAACAAAGTAACGTCACTTCCTTTTCCTCCAAACCAAATTCTAGTGTTGAAAAAGTCCACCTATTCATTTACTGTGAGCAGCCTCAGTCAACACAGGAGCACATCCACAGCCAGCAGTCAAAGAATAGAATTCAGGATTATCTTTGTATTGATTTCCAGCTGGGGTCCAAAATTAGAAATTTCCTTCCCCCTTTTCCACAGATGTCCATTGATCCAAGAAGAAAGAAAGAAAGAAAAAAAAAAATCCCAAAATGTTCAGACTCACTTTTGTATAAACTGAGATATCTCAATTATTTTTCAAACAAAACCAAATGATATTTTCCTAACAGCACTTACAAAAGAGCTAGAGCAGTGGGATGCACTGCTATTAATTCCTTTGGACACAGATCCAGTCTTTAAGTCACTCTGTGCTTATTGGCTATATGGAAGGTAGAGCAGCAAGAAGCACTAAAAGATTAATTTTCACAATAGTGGGAAGCAAGAGTCCCAGCTCTTTGGGGGGCGGGGGTGAGTGGGGGAGAAGGGAGAAAGATGAGTGTGGAGGCTACATCCTGGTCTTTGGACTTCCTTGCTGTGATTTAATCTTCCGCCTGAAGTTACCTTAAAAGGGAGCTAGCATGGAAAGAGTGCCCCAGAGACTTAAAATGCAAAAAGTATTACAGGAATTTTGCTTTAAACCTGCAAAGACTACGAGAAGGAGTTATATGTGAGATAACTCATGGCAGAGCTCAGCAGGGAAGAGAATAGCTAAGGCACAAACAGTTCATACTCTGTTTGTTGTGAGTCACATAGCAGCTGAACAGATTTATGATTCAGATGTTTTAGTGTTGGTTATCAGCGATTAGCTCCAACTGTTAGAAAAACAGAGAGAAAGAGAAAGATTAAGCTTTTGTCTGCTCCAGCCCTCATCCTTCCTTTGCCTGGCAGCAGGGGTTACCGATTCTTTCTGTCCCTTTTTTAACATCAGAATGGCTCTGAGCCACACTCACTGCAGCAGCAGATCACACTGCCAGTATTGCCATCAACACCAGATTCAACAGTAATCACTGAAGGCGGCATCATTTGTTCAGGTATATATGCAAATGTATCTGTGAAATTTGGTTATATGGCAACTTTTAACTGTGGGTTTTTTTCCCAACCACAGAAATAATTTGGGACATGGAAAGGGCTGACAAAGAAGGACTGGTTTCGCTAACTTTATCTTCAAACTCTGTATGAGCCCAGTAATATACACACAAGAAGACTTCATGCATCCTTAAGGCATTTAACCTCACAACACCCACGTGGGCTTCTCACAGACAAGCTAAGTGACTTGCCCAAGATCACACAGGAAGCCAAATGCAGAGCACTAAAGCTGAGCACAACAAGTCTCAGGCTAGACCTCTGGCCATTGCAGCATTGATCCATTTCTAATTCAGTTTAATTGAACTTAATGCTCAGCTAACAGATTTCTGCCAACCCATTATTACATGGTATGGAGCTCTACATTAGAGATCTGGGCTTTGCTGTGAACCACATCTTTACGTGTAAATGTAATGATGCAGCCTTAAAGGACAGAGTTATCCTCAGCACCTCCACAGCTGGAGGACCTGAAATGCTGGCCTTCAAAACCACACTGCAGCTAAACTCTGGGGCTGTGGAGGAGAGGGGAAGGAGGACACTGTTCTTTGATCACTGCATCCACAGGGTGATGCAAATCCCTGCCACAGACCAAGGTCCAAAGTCCTTGTGGGATCAACTGAACACAACACCAAACTTCTCAAACGCTCAGAGCCCATCACAACTCCCTTTTGGAAGAGGTTCTACACTCCTAGGGCAGAGACAGGGAATCAGGGTAATTTAATCATCTGCAGCGTTGAAACAGCAACTTTGGGATACACTGCTATAAAACCAGAGTTCCCCCACAATACCTTGGTCACGGTTAAAGCTCACAGCAACATTAGGACTTGCACCTGATGGCAGATTCCTTTCTTACAGGTCCAGCCAGCACCACTAACCCAAGACAACTCTGGACAAATGCTTACGTGCTGACTCAGTGTTCAGCATAAGCAACAAACACGATGCTCTTGGTGTGTCTCCAGCCTCACACGTGCGTGTTCCCTGACCACAGAGTCGGCCTGTGCAATCCAGCGTGTCAGGGGGACAAACAGGCTGCACATCTGCACATCAGGGCTGCAGCAGGTCCAACACACAAAAGCATCATCAGGCTTATTAGGCAGAAGTTACACAGCTCATGTGAGTGATTTCTATCCAAAAGTTCCCAGACAGGAATAGAGGAGACCCCAGACTTTCCTGGGCTGCTTCTTCAAATCAGAGCTGCTTTCCTTGAGATGCTGTGCACGATGCGAGCAGATTAAGCTCCATTAGCATGAGACACGTTTAAACAGTAGAAACTAGAACTAAACTTGGAATTAACTGGACTGGTGTAAAATTATACCTTAATGCCCACAGAAACCAGATTAGAAGACAGATGGTGAAGAGGAAGGAAGATAAAAGAAGAGTGGATTGGATATACATATGTGGATTTACATTCTGTGAGCTTGGCACACATCTTAGAGACATTTTTTATTTCCAGCATAATAGAAAGTTGCCTGACAGTGCTGGTAGACTAGATAAGGGGGAAGAAAGAGCAGATGCTTTTGAAGGGCTTTGTAGTATGACTCTTTGACAGAAATTTAGAGATCAAGGTGGGCAAGAGCACTGAAGGAAAAAAGCCTTTTCAGATATGGTGGGAGCATAAAAAGGCAGAACAAATAGGAAAAGGAAAATTCAGGTGAAGCAAGAATAACTGTCAGGGTCCAGATCACAAGCAGAGATGCAGCTTGGTTCAGCAGTGTGCAGAACGCTGAAAGTAGAAGTAATATAGTGGAAGCTGTCAAAAATAAAATAATAATAGTAGGCATGCTGAGGAAAGCAACATAAAACATCAATACATCTCTGTATGAATGTAGAGTGAATCTACACCACAAGCACTGCACACAGTTCTGGACCCCAGATTTGGGGAAAAAGATGACACAGAAGAACTGAAAAGCTGGAGGAGGACAACAACAGTGACTAAATGCATGAAACAGCTTCTGCAGGAAAAAAAAAATTATGCAAAACAACAAAAAGCCAGAAATGGCATGGAGAATGAATGAGTGTTTGTAGTCCCTTCTGAAAAAAGAATGGACAGAGAGCAAATTAAATTATCAGGACAGAAAAAACAAAAAGGAGACACTTCCTTGCAGAAGCAATAATTCTTCTGTCTCTTGGCCATGGAATATTATGGACGCCATAAGAGTACATGGGTTCACAGAAGAAAGGCAAGTTAACAGAAGGGGGGGGGGGGAAATAAATCTATCAACAGCTGTTAAGTACAAAATGAAGTTTTTGAGCTGCAAATGAGTCAGACATTGGTAGCACAGTCTAGGGAGGTATCATTGCTTGATTGCCCTGAACTGACACTCTTCCCTGGATATCTGCTGTACAACAAGAGACAGGATGCTGGGCTAGGGGGACCTTTGATCTAACCCTGTACATCCATTTCTGTGTACGAGGCAGAAAAGGGTTTCTATTCTATGCTGAATCAGGCTGGGGGTACTAAAATTTGACCAGGAAAGAACGTGACTTAGATGCTAAATGCAGAAAATACTGGTTGCCTAGAGTTGAATGTCATAGAGGAAGGAAAATGTGAGGGTCCTAAAAAAAAAAAATAAAATCTTGTTACAGCATTAAAACGGGAGACAGAGATTAAACTTTTGATAGCAAGTATGTGCATGAATACAGAAAGCAGCATTTCAGATGTAGAAGGGAATAGAGACTTGATTTCACACGACTTGAGATGCAAGAAGGGAGGCAAAAAGAGAGGGGATAAAAGAACAGTATAGAAGAAGACTCCCGACATGTAAAAACTCCACTCTCCTCCAGTGCCTCAAGCTATAAGCAGAGTCGAGAGAAAAGAGATGAAAAATGCAGTTTGACATGCTGGTTCAACTTCAACAGATGAATTTGACATAAGGCAGTGGAGATGATCACATAATCAAGGTACTGGACGGACATGTGGAGATCAGAGTTCATCCCCCAGCTGCACCACAGCCTTCCTTGATGACGCTGGGCATTTCACTTCGTTGTTCCACAAAACCGAGAAAATATTTTCTTAATGCACAGGTAAACCGTGAGGTTGAATTCTTTAAATGTCCAGGATGCACTGTGGGGCCTGAAGAAGCACAGAAGACAGCAAACGCCCAGCATTCCCAGCGTGGGATGGAACCACAGTGGCAGGAATGGGGGAAAGAATTCCATGGCAGGAAATCAGCTCAGGGAAATTAAACCCAAGAAGGTGTGAAGGAACAGATTTCAAAGCCAGTCAAAATATAAGATGCAGGAAGTGTGCTTAAAGAGCTGGCAAGTTTGCAATGCCTCTGAAGGACAATGCTGCAAACTATAGAAAGGAATCACCCTGACACTAACAGGAGGGGAGATAAACAGGATAATTTGGTACAATATACCAAGTACTGCAGTGTCTGTCTACATCCAGGATGCACTCGAGTACTCAGAAATAAAGAAACAATGCTTAGCCTGATGTTTTCAATGCTTTCTAGTTATTACACACACACAGGTATATAAACCTTTAATCATCTGAATATTAACTGTATCACTAAAGCAAATATAAACTTGGAATATAAACTTGGAATGCCAGCACAAAGTCTACAAGAACAGCAGTACAGGCTGTTTGGATCCTCTGCTTTACTCTTAAATGCTTAAGATACACTAATACCTTTAAAATTTACCTAATGGTACATTTGAAATTACTCTAACCAGTAAGAGCTGAAGTTTTCCTTGATTTTTAATCAATCACTTACATTATACTTAGAAACTCGCAAACCAAATATTTGCCAAGAGGTGTAAAACAATTCACAGACTGAACTGGCAGAAAACACAGAAGAGCCCAGAATAGGCCTTACTGATAGGATAAATTGAGCCTTGACATGTGTGGAGCCCATCTGCGAGTGACGAGGAGTACGCGCTTCATTTCTGTTTATTCCCTTCACTCTGGATGAAATTTCAGGGGGAACTTTATAGCAAAACTGCCCAGCTCCTCCACCTGCACGACCCCCACGCTTGCTGGGCAGCCCTTGGCACCACTGATGGCCAGGCTACGGGAAGGTTTGAGGGGTTTTAATCCTAGAACTGATTATCCGGCTAAGTTTTCTTCGCTGTGTTATTTTGCAGTGGATCAGCCTTTCTCTGCCCACCTCACAGTGCCCGTGGCTGCTGCCAAGCACCTACCCACAGCCTGATCACAGACCTGAGTGCCCAGAGCAGTGTGAGATGCTGAGATGGGCACAGAGAACCCAAAGATTGGAAACAAACCAGAACAGCTGGCTAACTGCAGTAAATCAGGTTTAGGTGCTAGGCACCTCACTAAAGACAATGGAATACTAAACTTCATCATCAAACCAATTTAAATAAAAGTTGCAGTGCATTTTTTAACTCAATTTTTTAACCAAAATCACTTTAATACAGGTCAAAAGAAACAGTTCATTCAAAAGAAACACTTCCTGCAAACAGGAAGAAACAATTATGATTTTGTAACTTAAAACATTAAAACAAATAGAAGTAAATGTACATTAAACCCACAGATTGCTCAGACATGTACAGAAGAAAATACTGACTTGAATGTAAAGACTTCATTTGGCTGTAAACCTCCAGATCGCAGTAAGTTCCAGAAATAATCCAACTTTAACTAATATTAAAGGTAAAAATCACTAAAATCATACTCAAATGATACCCTAGTGCTTGCTTGTTTGAATTAAAAAGTTAAAAACTCTAGTTTTAACAGAGCTGGTTAAGCTTCCCAGAAGTTTGAGGGTCAGGGGCTGTCAAGATACTTGGAAGAGCTTTTCAAAGAACATCTCCAGAGCGAGAGGCTGGGCTGGCCACCACAAACAGGTTGTTGTAGGACAGGTATAGGAAGGGTATAGAAGTAGGAAAGCTATAGGAAGGGTATAGAAGGCATGGAGAGCAGAGCCCTGCAGGGGCCCTTGGTGGGTGCCAGTAACAAGCAGCTCAAGAGCAGGCGCTGTAAAAGCCGAGGGCAGCCTGCCACTGATGCCTGGAGTCACATAAAATTAATTTAAATTGGAAACAAACTGGCCCAGGTAGTGCTCGCCCGAGTTTCAAACAATGTTAAGAGCCAAGCGGCACATTACGCATTTTGCTGGCAGCTTGATCATTAAAATTAAATAGGAAGTGGCAAAGCTGCAGGACAGGTGATACTGTGGATTTGTGTATAAAAAGCAACAGTAAACTTGAGAATTACAGACACTTGTAAACCTTACTTTAGTACCTGGTAAAATGGCTCAACTGGGTAGTTAGGAAAGTTAGATTAATGCCATACAGCAGGCCCAGATTAACATGGTATTTCCATAAGAAAAATGGGCACATCCGTATTTTCTATAAGGAGTGCCAAGACAGTGGTTAAAGAAAAATTGGTAGATATAATTAATTTGAATTTTCAAACAGCCTTTGGTAATATTAATCACCACAGTCTATTAGGGAAACTAGTCATGGGGTGAGAGGTAAACATCTGTCAATAGATTAAAGCTAATTTAGGAAAAACGAACAGCATGAATAAATGGCCAGTTTTCAAGAAGGTTAATGGGGGAAGTCCCAGGGGTGGATACTATGATCAACATTTAATATATTAAATGATCTGGAAAGGGGCATATACAATGTGAAATAGGGGGAAAAATTGTTGATGATACTGCTCGATAAATTAAATAAAACCAGCAAGAACTAAGAGTATTAATCTGAAGCATCCACCCAAGTTACAGCAAATAAATGTTACTGCACACAAGTGCAAGGTTATGCAAATTGGCAAGGAGAGTTTGAACTAATTGTAGACACGGATGGGTTTCACATTAATTGTAACCATTTGGAGAAAGATCTAAGTGGCCTTGTGGACAGCACAGGGAAAACATCTGCTTAGTTTCCAATCATCGTCAAAACCACAAACCAGATGTGGAGCTTTGCATTAGAGAGAGATAAAGAGTAATATGGAGAACACAGTTTTTCTCTTGAACATTGCGTTCAACCCATTTGCCTTTGTAACAAAACAAAACCCCAGAAACTTAAAAGTCAGAAGGAACTGACATGAATTCACAGCCCCAGAAAGACGTTCATCTGAGAATGAAGTTACAAAACACACACATTACAAAACTCAAGACTCACTGAACCCTTGTTAGCATGCCTTTGGATGGCCTATAGTCCATTAAAAAGTCTGCTGAATAGGAACTCTAATGATTTTCAAATTTCTGGGCTACATTCAAGGGGTGATAAGTAAGAGGTGAAACAATCCAAACATATGATAACACAAAACAGGCAGAGAAAGCCATCTGGATGCACTTATTCTCCACTCCCACCCTCTTTTTCTCCCAATAGGACAGGAGCAAGGAGTTGACCAACTAAACAAAAGACAATAGAAGTGATGAAAGAAAATATTGCTGCGCCCACACTTAACAAAAGTAACCCACAGAACTCTTCTCTGCAAGGTATTTATTGAAGCAATAATACTAATAAGATTAAAAACCACAAAACATCAACAATGTCAGCAACTGGAGTCAATAGAATTCTGCAGTTTTCCCACTTGTCATTGCAGGATTTTACTCTTTCTTCCAAGGTATCTAATATTAGGCATGACTTGGGACTAGAAATGAGAACAAGCTGGGCCAGTGGCCTTATCCAGAACCTGCTCAGAGGGTTCACTCTGAGGAGGTGGATGATTTGTACATGAAAGTAGCTCAAAATGAAAGAGGAAGGAAACCAGGAAGACGTGATTTTAACTTCATTGTGTGAGTTACATTCAAGGAAAAGATGCTTTAAGCCATCACAAGAACAGCAGGAAGAAAAGGCTGAGAAACAGAGCTTTTCATCTTTAAAACATTCAGTCTTCTGTGAAAAGTGGTAGGGGCCAATATCAACTCTGCAGTTACTATCACCAACTCTTCCATCCAAACCAAAGCGGAGACTTTCTTTGCATGTCCTCCCAACACTTTCCTATCTATTCAGATTAGAGTAGGATCGAAAAGCAGAATAGGTGTTGCTGAATTGCAACGTGCACAGACCAGAGCTGGAGTGGACACCGTTGTGATGTTAAAGAGGAGAGCTGCTCTTCTGCCTTGGAGGTCATGTACCACAGCAGCCCACCTCAAGCAAAGAGAACAGTGGGTGTGAGATGACCAACCTGACGGCCATCCACCATCGCTGTGAAAAAACAGTATCTAATGGGATGGCAACCTTTTCTCCCTGGTGGTGAGGGAAAACATCTCCATCAAATTCCAGCCTCTGAGCACAGCTGGCTGGCTTCCAGAGCACTGACGTGCACAGCAAAACCAGTGTACATGTGCCATCTAATTCCTTCTTAGACTTTCCAATAAATCCTGAGGCACTTCTCCAGTACCTAGCCCCAATCTGCCAAAAGAATACGCATCCCAAGTGTCCCTATTCTCCTACTTTTCAAATAATCCTAGCATTGGCTACTGAGATGAAGCCATGATAGTAACTGTCCCCTGCTTTCCAATCCACTTTATTGGGGGTAAAATTCAGAGACACAAAAGGCATACAAAATTCTGTTTCTCACCCAGGACTATTTGGAGGCTATTCTCTGCCAGACACCATGTATTTGTCTAGTTTAAGTGTTTCAAGAGCAGAACTTCCTATTCCTGCTTAGGTACACTTCTTCATGTTTAGAAAAAATTTTGTTCTCCTTTCTCCTATTATTTCAATCATCCAATTTCCTTGTCTCTCTTGGTGTCTCTGTCCCTATAGATGAAGGTAACTAGTATCTAGTACATTCAGGCCTTTCAATATTTCTTTCCAATAGGATCATTCTCATGCTGTTATTCTGGTTGATACTCTGTGACTTCCCCACAATTTTATAAATCCTTTTTGTACCAGGATATCCAGAACAAAGTTACACATAAGGGCAGGGGTTACATTTAAGAAGAAGAACATCACACTTTACAACCTCTCTTGATCCATCCAGTGATCTGCTTTACTCCATAAAACAATGCAAACATGACCCATTGGATTCACAATGTTTTAAAAATTATAATAAATACCGGGTGCAATTTCAGGTTCTCTGAACTGGGAATACACTTGGATCATGTTCTCAAAGTATCATCAAGAACAAAAGGTTCAAGCAAATATGAAATACTGGTTTTGGCCAAAAGTCACGAGACATGGCACACTTGTTCTCACGTTCAGAATGTTCCCAACAACCAGCTCTGGTTTATATTATTTATGTCCACATGGGATAGCATAAACTTTCCAACTTGAATTGCTTTATCCATGCTTTTAATCTCCCTCTAGGCTCTTGTACTTTCAAGTAGTACTCCCTTAGTGTTTTTTTACATCCATGAATTAATATACTGCCTACTTCTTTCTCTCAATTGTCAGTGAATTGGAAACAGAAACTACTTCTGATCCCCTATAACACCCTAATAAATATCCTCTCACAGCACAGGTTAGTTACAGGCTTTCCAACGGGAGGGAGGGAGGACCTGAGGGGGTTTGATTATTGCTTTTATGGTTCTCAGTATAAATTAAGAAGCACAATTGAGATAAATCAGGTGTTTTCTAATAACTAAGTTATAATCATGTGTTATCTATGTTGAGTGACACCACTTAATACAATGTCATATTAGCAGTGCTTAAATTTCTCAAGCAAAGCAGGAAGCCTAAAATTAAAGAAAAGGCTAAAAGTCAAGTTAACTTCCATCTGAAGAATTACTCTATGTATTTACATGCTATTAATCAGCATGAAGTGTCATTTTAAGTCCATTTTCAAAGGCCCTGTGCTTTGGGTACACCAGAGGAAGCAGTTGGCTGATGAGGGCAGGTTATTGGAAGACAGGACTCACACAGACAAATTTTCTGGAAGCACATGAAGTGTCTGGAGCTCATCCACAAACACCACACCGTGAGAGCTCTGCAGACCACGTCATGTGCCAGCAGGACAGTGGTGGAGCAGCCTGCTTTCATTTCCTTCCCCACTGCCCCTCTCCCTCACTTGCGAGCCCAGCTCTCCGTGCCACCAGAAGACCTGGTCTTGATTCTGCTTTCTGCTGGCAAGAAAAGACACAGGAAAAGGACTCCAAAGGATCACTCACATCTCTACATGCTGTTAGCATTTCCTTAGCAAAACTGGGATGCCTCACATCTTGGCTAAAGCACAACAGATGAATATATCTGCCAGATTGGGCCAGACCAAAGGTCCGTGGAGCCCAATATCCTGCCCCAGACAGCGGCTAGCGGGTGTGTAAGAATGGTGCAGGCATACCATAAGGCTTCCCCCCTACCAGCTTCCAGCAAACTGTGGCTTAAGACTTCCTGTGCCAGAGATTGTATCTTTGTGCTTAATTGCCCTCGATGAACTTCGCTTCCATGAATTTGTTTAATTGCTTTTTGAACCTATCTCAACTTCTGGCATCCACAACATCCTGTGGCAATGAATTCCAGTTTAATTATGTCTTGCATGAAAAAATGCTTCCCTTTTGTGAAGGAAATTACTTCCTTAAAAAAAAAGAAAACACCAAAAAAAACCTCCCCCAAAACCATCAACCAACAACTATCACTATGTAAGACTCCAAGTTTTGGTAGTTTTGTAAGGGCTTTAGAAGAAACCACTGCATTCACTTGTCCACTCTGGCTTTCTGCAAAGTTTTCTGCCCAGATTATTAGACAAGGATGCTGGGGAAAAAGGTGGAGCTCTACATCATGACAGTGGATGATGGTCTAAATGAGTTGGCAACTTGCCCCAAGTAGAAAAAAAAAGTCTGCCTACGTTCCTGACTGTTGTATACACTTGCAAAAAAACAGTGTTTCAAGACAGGATTTGTTCCCTGCTAGACTGCGAGAAAGGGTCTTGCATTCTAAAAAGTTTCCTGTGTTGCACTTGCATAACTTAAGGTGCTGCAAACCAATGCAAGTGATCATAAAGAACACAATTCTTTGCCTTGCTTTTATAATTATTTTTTGTGGGTTTAGTGGCTATTTATTCTCATTGTTTCAGGTCAAGAAATAAACTGAAGTACAAGAAAAGACTGTAGAGATAACGTTCTACAAAACCTCTTTCTCTCTCCCCTCCTTTCTCGACAATCCAAATAGCATAAAGAGTCTTTCTACACTTTGGGTTTTTCTGACACAGGGCAGCTTTGGCAAAGTGTACCCGCTGCTTTGCAAAAATGAAGTCCGAGGGGGTTACCAGGGCTGACAGTGATCTCCGTAACAAACCAAAGCACTGGTGGCCTTTGCACTGTCAAGAGGAAAGCAGGCATGGCCATCCATAGTTCCTCCTCACTGCCAGGTAAAGCATTAACAGGGCTGACTAACTCCCTATCTCCTCTCCTCCTAATCTGCAGCCGTGCTTGAACCAGGCCACTCCACATTATAAATAGGTCTGCTTAACTGAGCTGAACAGTCTCACTTAACCCAAAATGAATGCCAGTGGCTACCCGGCAGTAACTCACCCCAGCTGCTGGATTCTGGCAGGGGCTGCTCACACCAGCACTTCCAGGTGCTCCTCTCACAGCTTTCACACCAGAAATGTAGCCGTAAAAAAGTTATTTTCCGACAGCCCGTGGGGTATTTGGTAATTTTCTGGAGACATGAGAGGAGGTCCTAGAGGGTTTTGAAGACTCAGGCGTTCTAGCCTTTAGTGCACAGTCAGAGGGTCAGCAGCCTAAAGGAACACAACGCTTCCACTGCAGGCAAGCCACCTTACCCTGTGCCAAAGCACTTGCTAAGCTCTTCACAGACCTTAGGGCAGGAGCACGGGGGAGAAGGGGAAGAGCAATTCCCGGGGAGATCAAATTCTCCTGTGAAGATAGGAAACTGACAGCTGGCAAGCACTGCCCTCCACATGTTTCAGAACACTCCTCCTCACGTTTTACCTATTTTTGTTATCATTTATTGCTGACATGCCCCAAGAGTGAGGCTTGGGGCCAACTTCTCTGGATGGGTGACAGCTACCAAAACAATAACAAAGCTCAGCATTCAGTTCTGAAGCCAGGCCCTTCCTCTTCATCAGCTGAACACAGAAGTCCACTCAAACCCCATTTTATTTATTTATACACATTGCTGCACTCTCTATTCCTGGCAACTGGTGCTCATGACATAGTGGCCTGGGACACGCTGGAACAGGGCTCTGGGTCACCTTGCAAGTGGTGGCAGCAGCTGCCTCCTGGATCAAGAATCTATTAACCAGCAGCTCGGGAGGGCTCTAAATTAAGTTCTCTGCTCCATTCCCACAGAAGGGGAGGGAGAAAAATACACCACCACCAAATCTTTATTTTCTTCCAGCAAGACTCCCTGAAGTTTCCCCAGTGCTCACTCCTGTACTTGCCAGGATAAGCTGGCCAAGGCCTTGTTTCTGTCGGAAGCCATCTGAACCATGGAGGACTGCTCATTATTCCAGCTGCCACAGCTTTTCACAAAACACACAGCCTGGTTTTGCTGGGTGGTGGTGGCACGCCACTTCTCCCACAGCACGGACCCAGCCCTTGGACCATTTCTGCCTGCAAGATGCCTGCACAGTCCCTACAAACCCCGCTGGCAGAGTTTCGGGCACCAAGGGTACTCGGGCCCAGTATCAGTCATTTAGGAGGGGAGACTGTATAAATAGCTGGTGTGCACAAACTGGAGGAGCAGCAGGGAAGGAGAGAGGGAGGGACAGAGGGAGGAGGAATCTGAAGTGTTGGGCCCCAGCTGTGAACTCCTCTTGTTTTTGTTTTAGGGTAATTAATGTTCCCTTGAATAGAGCCGGGGCATGGGCTCCTGTTTCTGCAGCTTTCAGTGCTATCAGCAGCCCGGGCTGGGCCGGGCTGGGAGCAGGGGGGAGGTTTGTATTTCCTGCCATCCCCAGTAAATGAGGTAATGCGAGCACGGGGGCTGGAGGCAGGGCACAGCCCCCGGGGGGACTCACCCCAGCCCCCCAAGCCCCGGCAGCCTGCTCCCCAGAAACCTCTCCAGAGAGCCACTCACCCATTCCCACCCTGCCGTATTTATTAATTTTGCTGCCAAGGCAGGAGACCCTTGCGCTCCCATCCCACCGCCCCTTGGCCTGCTCCCCTCTCCCACCCCGAGCTCCCCTCATGCCTGAATTAGATACATTCCCCCTGCACTCCCAGACGTCTCCATCCCCTCGTCCCCTGACAGAGCAATCATTTATCAAGTTGTTTCACGCGTTGTCGGGGAGGGGGGCCCCGGGGGACGGGGGTTTGTTTCGTCCCTTTGTTGGAGCTCCACAGGACCGTCCAGCTTAGTCTCCAGCCAACTGCTGAGAGTTGCCGGAGTCCGGGAGCAAATGTTAAAGGGGCTGCCTTTCATCTGCGGGCTGATCCTGCTGCCTTTTCATTTTATTCTTCCAGCTTCTGGGATGTTACTTGCTTACACGCCCCCACAGCCACCCCGCTATCACTCTGCGTGCACGTCTTTGAGGGAGCAGGAGCTTATTTTCCATGTGCTTGTCTCCTCTCCTTCCCTCAGCAGCTTCTCCCGTCACCAGTACACTCAGCCTCTGGGAGTATTTTTTACCACTGTCCTTTTTCTCATCCTAAAATGTAAGACACCATAAAACCAAACTTGGTTAGGGGCAAGTCCTGCTCGTGCAGCCCCATCCCTTCTTTGCACATGCTTTGGTCTACTGCAAGCTTTTATTCCCCATGTGCCTGGGGGATGAGTAACCACCTAGAGCACACCACCATCAAAACAGAGTAGTTAAAATCAAAGGAAAAAAGAAGCGACCCGTTTGGCAAAAGAACTAAGTAACGCTAAAGAAAAAAAAAAGAAACATATCGAGCACTCTCGTGCTTTAAGCACTCTTGTGTTCCCCACATGTAGGGCTGGAAGACAGAGGATCTAGTCTGTGTTGCAGACTGCCCACAGTCACGCAGCAGGCTTGTGGCACGTCACCTCACCCTTCTGCACCACACCTGCGAGCCCAGGATCCTGCCTGGCTCCCAGGGATCCTGCCTGTCTGCACTCACCAACCAGCCACGCACACTCTTAGGATTCCTGGGTGGAAGGAAATGTGGAAACAGTGCATTAGAGATGTCTACCTGCACCCTAAAGCTCTTAGTTGCCAGCTTGGGAACAGCTGAATAACAGAGGAGAGTGCAAGGAGATGGGAATCCAAACACACCACTTCCTTCATTTACCTAAGCCCATCCAAATCTTATGGCTGCATATACTTTTGAACAACTATAGTCACAGTTTGTTTTCTAGCAAGCTGCAAAGACTGTCCACTGTGCTTATGTGTGAGCATTTTGCAGCTAGAGCTTGTTGTAGTCCTTAGTTTAAAGGACGGACAGGGGCTTAAGGGAAAAAACAAAGTAAAAAAAAGATCCCACTTTCTTAGCGGCTAAGTAACCATTGTAAATTCCACACATTTCACAGCACAGAGGGCAGAAGCTGCCTGAGATCTGATGTATTCCTCTCACCACCTTGCCTCCATAACTCTTCCTAGTGGAGGAGAGCTGGATTCATTTGCTTCCCAAGTCAATCAACAGAGTTCATGAGTCAGCCAAGGGAATGCTGAAAAGCAAGAGGGTACAGCTCCTGCCCCCAGGAACTGATTATACTGCCTCTTAATTGTTCCCAGATTCTATTATCCCTGAAGAGACTGGAGCAGCAGCAGTACCAGCCAGCTTGTTGACAACATCCATCCCATACAGCCGACCTCATCAGACACACAGAAATTTGCATTTTTGCAATCATGGATCTGTTGAGACTACAATAGTTAGATTACTAAAAAGAAAAAGTCAGTTCTTACAGGCGTGTATCAGAAAAAAAGCATCCCTCTTCTGAGTCAGAGCTGCGTATCCTACAATTTTGAGTCTGCTAGTAATCACACAGAAAGCCATCTGATACCAGGACACCTCAAACCAACAACCAGCACTCTGCACATTGCTGATCCAGGCAATTCCCTCCATTCTCAGCTCCTTCAGTTCCAGTAGCCTTGGTACTCATTTTTTCCCCTGTTCCCTCCTGTCCTCCCCCAAAGGAGGACAACCAAAGCTTTATTCCACTCTTCACTCATTGTTAAGTGGTGTATTTCAGGTTTTACATTGCTGCATAGCCTCACTTATTACACCTCTTTCATGTATTCCGTGCAGGCTGCCGACTCTGCTCAAGGGCTCAGGTGACAGCGTGTGAAGGGGGAAATGCTACATTCAGGACTATAAAACCAACCTGAGGCCTGTCCCATTATTCAAACCCTTTACAATAGTAATAAAATGAGTAATCACATCTCCATTATGCTTCATTCAGTACATGAGAGTGTGAGACTAGGAAGTAAAGACAGCTGTTCAATATTGATTTTTATCCTTCTTATTCTTTATGTATCCCTATGCCTAATTCGCTACATTGCTTCCGAGCCTGGCCACCAAATAAGCTATTAATCGCTTCACAGACCTTTTTCTGTGGGGGCCTCCACACAGCATCTCAATCCAATAAGCATTAACTCTTTTCTCAATCTATTTACAAGTTAATGATTTTTAATCTGATTTGACAAATGAGAAATTGGCGGGGAAAAAAATTGATCAACACCACTAAAACTCACCTCTCTATTTAAGCATCCAACAGCTGAACCTCTATTTGAGATTGTCCCCACACACACTCCCCAAAAGAATCCCACAAGCCCTATCCCTGGCAATTTTATGGCAGCATTTAAAACACAACAGAGATTTAATTGTTATTTTTCCCAGGGCTGGGAGAAGGTGGCTAGGCAGCAATACACCCCAGAGACAGGGAAAGTAAGGAGGAGTGTGGTGCCTTATCCGAGGCTACCCAGAGAACCCGTGACAGAGGCTGGCCCTTCCCTGCAGCACTGTTCCCAATTCCAACTTCAACACCAAACGTTCAACACTTTCTAAAGCTGAAGTTTGGCAATACAGTTAAGATACTTCAGGCTGAACCAGAAATGCCAGAGCAGTACTGACATAAAGTCAACTCTGCCATTTTTAATACATCTCCCTGTTTTGGCTCCCTGTACTGGCCAATGCCCATGGCTGCTCCTCAGCTGACAAATTCAGCAAATGAAAAACATGCCCTTGTCCGGATCATCTGGATGATGAGCTGCTGGGAATGGAGACACATGGAAGGAGCCAGGGCCCAAGCTGGAGCTCTGGAGCACAAATGGTGGGTGAAGGAGCCTTTGTCCTCTGTGCTTCAGCCAATGCAGTAGCTTATGCCAGTCTCCCTTGGTTTCACCTAAGCTCTTTCCCAGCTCCCACAATAGTTTGTGAAGCATTTTGTTTCCACAGCTGAGGAAAGGCACATTTCCTGAGCTGCTCTGGGGGAGAGTACCACTACCCAGCCAGGTAAATGAAGATTTCTTGTGAGAAATGAGGCATAAGCAACTCACCCAAAGTCTGCAAAAAATGAGTGCTGAGACTAAAAATGCAACTTAACATCAGTATGTTTCAGTTTGAAAAACCCATCCTTATTCCTCTATTCCTACTCCTATTTCACTCATTTTAGGGCTTTGTTGTAAGCCAGACAACCAAAGTAATTTCAGTTGAGAAACATACCAAAATCCCTCCCAAAATTTCACTTTGGAAATCTGGATCATTCCTTCTCCTCCCTGCACAAGCATGGCCCCACAAAGTTGAACTGGTGGATGAAAATGAGCTGTCATCTCTCAGGACAGAAGAGGGGAAAGCTGTGGACCTCACATCTGCCTTGCCTCTGGCTAGACAGATATAGCCCTACACCCTCATGTAACCAACAGACATCCTTTCTTTTCCTGTGGCAGCCTCCATCTCTCATATCCTGCCCACTTCCGAGCTTCTTTAGCAAACAAGGTGAGAACCACACAGCAAACAGCTTCCTTCAGTGCACAGCCTTGATATGTACTCTCAGTACCATCTACCCTACAGAGCAAGCCCATGGAAAAAGCATACAGCCCTGTAATTAAAACCAATCATCATCTACAGGTACAAGGCACTGGATTAAAGGTTGCAGTGTTTCCTGTCAACTAACAGAATTTGTAATCATTTAGCATCGGTTTCAACACACACAAAAAACCCCCAAACAATAATGTACAACAAACCCCTCACTATCATGTCACAGTGGTGATTTGAAGCATGTTCTCTACCATCACCACCACTTGAGATCAAATACAAATTACATTACCAGGCAATTGGTCTTTGAAGGCAGCACTGCAGGAGAGAAATGCTGAAAAGTGTGCAGGAACAACATCATTTTCTGGGCAGCCTTACCCAAAGGTAAGGCACTGGGGAGTGGTTAAAAGAGTTATTGTTTTTTTTTCCCCAGAGCTAATATTTAGCTCTTCAACCACCTATATAGTTAGCAGATGGATTTTCATGGCATCACTACTGCTCACAACTGCCCTGTTAGGAAGTTTGGGATTCTGTTTCCAGCTGGTGACATTTTCTATATTTATAACAGCACTGAAGGAGAAGCATTATGAACAATAATCAGGCATGCCAATACTTTCATTACTAAAATATAAGAGTCAAAAAGTGAGTTTTAAGTCTGATGCCTTCCCAGAGCTGGCGCACTCAGTTCCCCATCATCATCATCCATGGAGAAAAAAGGGGAACACCTTCAGAATGATTCATGTCATTCTAAAATAGACTTCTCTCCTCTCTCAAAGTTCAATTTCTTTCCACTGACAGTGATAAATGCCTGCATGATCAGTCTGACATGACAGTCCACTTGGAACACTAAATTATTCTTGCCCCTTTGCTCATCCGCACCGCTTATCCAAACTCCATACCACAGTATGGCTGGCACAACTATTTGCCAGGCCACTCTATAAGCCAGCTCATGAAACTAAGCCAGGCAAAAAATAACTGGAGGGAATGGGAGTTGAGGTGTTTTAGGTTTTTTTTATCCACTGTCCAGATCAGCTGCCTGACCTGTTTCAGTGTAGCCCCAGAAAGAGTTACACTGGAACACCTGTGGAGGTGCTGATAGGAATTCAGAGACTAGATAATCACACAGATTTCAAGCACGTAGGAGTGGATGAAAACAAGCTATGTATTAAAAGACCAAAGGCCAGAACTCTTGGCTATCTCTTTCCAACAATAAAATAAATAAAAATCTTCCTGTCTGGCCTAAGGCGTTTCTCTCAAGGCAACAGCTGCTATTTTGTGTGGTGCTCACCCACAGGTCCCGTTTGGAGTGCCTGCATAATGACTCCAGAAGTAAGGTATTCCAGCACAAGCAACAACCATCCCTCAAAGGCAAACTATTCCCTACAAAATGAAAAAAAGAACTGGCAGTTTCCAACCCTGAGTTATTGTCAGTCACAGTTCAAACGGAATTTAAAAAAAATGCTAGCAAAAGTTGTATCCCTGCTTCAGAACTAAAAGCTCCCCTTTTGCCCAAGCTGAATTTCAGCAGTTTTAGACCATGCACTGCTAAATAATCTCTTAACCCTTTTCACATTTCTGTTCTCTTTTGGGGGAATAGGAAAAGGAACAGAAAAAAGCATTCAGAGAAGAGAAAAGAACAGAGAAATTATGCACTCTTCAGACTATGGTTAACCTGACCCACTGTTGGTGACAGCCTGAGTCCAGCAAAGAAGTTGGATAAGAGACTTCCAAAGGTCCACTCTGTACATTTTTGTGATTCTATATTGGGGTTTCCTTATCAGACTTTTCTGAAATCAAGTCTTGACTGACTTTCCTCTCATAATAGTCCTCATTGGTCATTTACACCCGCAAGCTCTCAGCCTCCATTTAGCATCACCTCTTTGTTCAGCTGCCTTCTTTCACTCCATTTTCCAAGTATGACATAGCACAAACCCAGGTGCACAGCATGAACATCTAGGAAAAGCAGCAAGCAAAGCCATGACACCAGGGAGGGACATCAGGGTGGCAATACTCCACCCACCATGACCAAAAGAACGTCAGGAGCAGGCACTTGGGTCTGGATTCATGTGTCTCTATGTATGCCAAGAGGTCCACACAAAGTCATGGTTGAGTAATGTTCAACATACCTTGGACCTTTGGATGGAAGAGAGAGGCATTAATGCACCCTGTCTCCGAGCTTCTGCAGGTGCTGCTCCCCATCCCACTTCTTATTGTACCCGGGAGAAAAGAAAAATAAATCAGGGAAATCAGGATGGTTCCTTCCTTACTTCCCAGCTATAGGAGAAAGGGCAGCTGCAGAGAGGATTTCTCATCTGGCTGCAGAGGAGCCAGCCACTCTTCTGCTGCAGATCTTGTCCCTGCTAAAGGGGGAGGAATGCAGACCCTCACCCTCACTTGTCCTCTCTCCGGGCAGAAATCCTGGACTACAAATAAGAGGTTCTATTTGGCAGCTGGGTGTTTGCCCTACAGGAGGACTCTGCCCTAAATAATACTTAGTGTCTCCCTCTAAAGCAGGAAGCATCACAGAAGAAAATATCACCCAAGTACATGAGTTGCTCTGCTCCTAAGGAACCCAGAAATATCCCCACACCATTCAGCATCTCCTCTCCATCCCCTGCCAAGCCACTGTGCCAGGCCAGGGCTCACAAGCAATGTGGTAAGTTCTGTGAAGTACACCCAGCCAGCTCAACATCCAGGCACATTCTCTCTGTTCTGAAGTGTGTAGAGAGAGCCCTGCTAATTTTTGTGAGTGGCAGTGGGGAAATAAGCACTCAAAAAACCACAAGATGGGCGACTTGCAGAGCCCCAGCCATTTGCTTGGCTCAGACACAATTTCAAGGGCTGCCGTAATTGTCTAGAAATCAAACAAGTGGCTGATAGCACCAATTAACACCTTCCAGCATAACAATACCTTCATCTCATCTCTCCCCATTCTCTCAACAGCTTAACATATTGGCACCCTGAACGACTTCTCTCCCAGACACCAGACAAACAGTAATGTGCAGGGGAGTGAGGAATGAAGGTGTGTGCACAGTGTCCTAGCCTAAGTAAGACAGCACAAAGTACTGCCGGTTATAAAATACATCAGAACAAAAGAAATCAGAACTTGAGAATCAGAACTTGAGGCACCTGAGAAGGTGGAACAAATCTAAAGAAATATTTTTTTACATAGACTCAGACCACTTTTTGTTAATAGCTACAAGCTGAGAAGTTTGTTTTTTTTTTTTGAGTCTTCCAGCAAAGAATACAGTGCCATCTTTGCACATGGGGAGAAAAGCCATATGAACAATTTAGTCAAACTGGGGGAACATTTCAAAAAGATCTTCACACTTCCTTCAGAATGAATAAGCAATAAACACAAGTTCTCATGCTTCAGCTACCTCCTCTTTAAGCTTCTTGTGGGAATGTAAGTTTGCAAGCTCAACCCCATGCAAGAGTCTTGCATTGCAGGAGGACCTAAACCTATTTCCATGCACTGTATTCTCAGCATATGGATTGGGTACTGCATGCAGCAGCAGCCAGCTCTGGTGGTTTCAAAGAGACACAACCTTCTGCAATTAAAATATGAGTCTGGAGTACATTGACTGGAACCCACTGGACTTGCCCTAAATTTGCACCACTGTGACTGAGTACAGTGTTACGCCTGCCAGGGAGAGGAAAGGAGCACGGATTTCTATTCAATACCCTGTTTTACTAAAGTAATAGAACTCTGGATTCTGAGATTCCCAGGATTAAAGCAAAACCAAGCTTGTGGACAGGCAACACCTATTAGACCAGCAGCTACAACCAGAAAAAGTGAACAGCTTCTGGATTATGAGCTCTTAGGGGTTGTTTTTATTTATTCCCCCAGAACTTGTGCTACCATTTAAAATAATAAAACAACTATCCTTTCCTGAAAAGAAGGCTAATTACCCTTCCCGGTGACATTGTCCATCTACCTTCAGACACGCTGGAGGGGTAGCTGCAGCTTGGGTGCATTCCCAACAGGGAGAAGCCTCGGGCTTTGCCCCTCACCGGACCTGGGAAGGAAGGATGGCTGCTGGGAAAGGAGCAGTAATCCCAAACCGGCTGAACCAGGCTGCCTTCCACCACTGCCCAAGGGCTTTGCCTCCAACATTGAAATGCTAATCTGACTTTGTAAACCCATAAACAAAAACAAAGAGGAGGACACAGGAGGTAAAAAGCCTCCCTGAACTCCATCCCCAAACCCAATATCCAGCATTCAGGCTCTGTCTGACTGAGCACGATTTTGCCCACAGGAATGAGTCCCACAGACTCTGATATCAAAATCGCTGGCAGGCAGCATCTCTATGGTCAGAAGCGTTGAAATGGCCACTTCCACCACACACTGGAATATCCTTTATTTCAGAAATCTCTGAAAACAGCTTTCTACTGCAGCAACAGGCCAGACATAGATCTGCCAGCCTTATTTACTGCCCTTTTACAACAGGACACCATCAAATATTAACAACACTAAAGCCTAACTGGATTCTGTATCTGGACTCCAGTTTGACCTTGCATGCACTGTACCCACTTTCCCTGTCTCCCCCAAACCCACACTTTTAAGACCTATGTCTGCCCATGGCTCATAAAATGGGGGCAAGCACCTTCCCAGAGACCCCGTCTGGGAGTCGCAGGTGGGAATCACAGACCTGTGTCTGACCCAGGAAGGCAGAAGGGAGCGTAGGGAGGATAGAAAAGGTTGGCTTGTGGGGAGAGTAGATCCAAGGGCTTGGGAGTGGAGATGCTAAATCTCAGCGATCAGTAGGGACACATGGACATCCCAAGGCTCTCTGGCTGTTCTCTCTGCTCTTCCTTCAAACCCTGCCAGCATACCCTCATCTCTAGAGAGTCAGCACAAGGGGTCATGTCTCACCAGCAAATGCTCCCTGCCAGAAGGAGCACTGAAACCATCTAATTACCCTGAAAGCTGCCCTTTTGTTTCCCATCCTCCCTGTTTTCTTCTGTCTCCTGACCTGTTTTCAAAAGCATTTTGGGCTGCCTGTCATGTGGAAGCCAGATTTTAAAGACAAAGCAGTGGCTCAAGATATTTATCCCTCTGCTGGCTCCAAGGACACTGCTGCTACAACCAATCTTCAGGGAAAAAGAGAACAGAGTCAGCAACATGGACCACGGGGAAGGGGAAAGCTGTTCTGCATGCCACAGCAATTCCTTACTGGGGTAGTTGAAGCCAGGCGTGGTTAACTTAGGCCAGAAGGTCCAAGGGCTCCTCTCTGCCAAGTTTAGCTCTGGATGACAGTGAAATGTGCTTAATTTGACAGTTTCATTTTAACATGTATGGGCAAAGTCTAGAAGGAGACAGTGGCAGCAGCAAGGGAAGAGAGTTGGATTATTATAGGGTAGATTTTCTGTTGCCTCAACCCAGTGCTTAGCACTAAAAATGGATACAAAAAAATTATAGATGCTAACTCTTCACCCTAGCAGTGAAATGATCAAACACAGAGTGTCTTCAACACGGTAACAATTCTCTCACACATTATAAAATCAGCCTTTCACTATAAATTTTAAACTGCCACACCTCTAGCATTACAGAAACTGAAAGCCTGGGCACAGCACTGGGGCTGGAAAACACAAGGAAACTTTCTGTTTATTACTTTTTTTACATTTCTTTTTTCAATCTATAATAAAAGAAAGTTAAGGCAATGACATGACTTCTGTGTCCTCCTCAAACTGTTGGAAATATACCTTTGTGAGCACGTGCAAAATGCAGTTCCTGCAGTGGACACTGCAGCAGTAGAGAGAAATAGGTGGTCAACAAGAAGTTTAATTGGTGGAATTCTGCCAAATGCAAGGAAAGAACCTGGCTTGTGCCTTCGTGCCAGGGAGGACAGGGAAGAATGACACGTCAAAAGTACAGGAGAACATCTTCCGGTTTCTGTTTGACTGTTTCTGCTTAAGAACTGTCAAGTGCTGGTTTTCCTTCTCTCTGCTTTTCACCAGGTGATCCTAAGCCGTGGGCTGGGTTACTGCACATGCCTTGGCATCAACTCCATGAGCCCAGTGCACTCCTTTGGCTATTTGGAGACTATTTTTGCTATTTGGAGACTATTTTTCTGTTCATAGCCCATTGCCAGACACACTGATCACATACCAGGTGTGCCAAACTAAAATGAAAGGGTATAAGAGTGCATCATCTTCTCCCCTCCAGGCTCCTGATAAGACCACTCCAGCAGTCCTGCAGTGGCTAATTCATGACCACCACCCCCTTCTGATCACAGTCCCCACATTGGGGAAGCTGCCCTCTCCGTTTCACACAAGCGCATCCCAGGCATGCAGGGCAGTGAAGGGTTAATTTAATTAGTTCTGTGTGTGCTCAAAGAATTACAGGCAACTTCATTTAATTATTAAGTAGCCAATCAGGTAATCTCTGTATCTGATTAGCACGCTAATGAAATAATGTCTTCCAGTTCAAAGCTGTCATTCCAATCAGGAGACAGCCCTTCAGCTAGAAGGAAAAGCTGGCCAGGTTTCCATGGGCTCAAGGCTTTGGATTTTGAAGAGAGGAGCAGGGAGCAGAAACATTAACACCTTCCCTTTCCTTGTCTCTGCCTCTGCACAGAACATCGAGGCTCCCTGATGCTCCATGCAAGCGTCCTGCATCACCACCACCACCTCACATCCCTTCTGCCCTGCTCCCAGATGCACAGGAAGACTCCAGTCTACAGAGCCTGGAGAGTGCCAGGCTGTTCAGAGTATTGCCTGGGCACTGCCAGCTGAGAGATCTGCTAAATATACGGGGCATGGCTCTGCTATGGTCCACATGGGAGAAGAGGCACACAGCAAAGCCATTATAGCACTAAGAGGAAGCCAGAAACCTTCCTCCCTCCCCCATGCCACGCTCTGCTCCTGTGTCATATGCAGTTATTTCCAGCCTGGGGAAAAGTGCAAGGCGGCAGCTGTCACACGAGGCAAGGACTTGCCCCTTTTAAACAGGGATTTCAGGACTAAATGACCCATCACAACTAACACAGCTGCAAGAACTGGGACACTTCCACACAGCCCAAGAGGGGCTTTGGGAGTGGGGGAGGAAAGCAGCAGACAAGCAGAGGGTTAGGATCACACTTCCAAGACCTGGTGTGGAGTCTCCCATCCCTCCACCTTTTAAGCATTAGCTCAGCTGTCCTCTTCCAACTGCTACTGTTCAGCCTAAGCACAGCAGGGTGGGATGTGCAGCCCAGCCTGAGCCTGACACACACCTCCTCCTTCGGCCCCTTCCTCACAAACCGCTCCTGCTCAGAGCCAGAACGAACTCCCTTTCCCAAACAGCACCACCAGCTACTCCACTACAGCACAGCTGCTTTGTGCATAGCTGCACACATCCCAACTTTTCATTAGATAGCCCAGGTTTATCAGAGGAGCTGCAGCAGGATGTGGTTCAGCACGACCAAACCATCCCAGCTTCTATCCAAGGAGCCTGGCAGATGTTGCTGCCCAAGCTGCAGCCTGTGCTGCTGCCTCTCTACTTGTGCGTGTCCTCATTGCCAGTTTAAACGCCATCTCATCTCCAATTGCCACATCTCATCTCCAGCTGCCAGCGAGTTTTAGCGTTTCTGAGCTCTAGATCATCTTCCTGATGATGTTCCCACTCCGTCGGTGCCTCTCCCAGGGAAAGGGCGGAGCCTCCAGGACGCTCACACCAAACAGCGCTAGCTCTAAGTCACCGCTCCAAAAACAAATACTTGAGAGAATCACAAGAGGAAGCAGAAAAATTGTGAGCAGTCCCCAGCAGCCAGCCAGCCGGCTTTCTATGAGAATGCTCAAGTGTTGACACTTTTTGTTGACCCTTCTTATGCTGAGTATATCCCATGAACAAGTAACAGCGCTGCTGAGAGGAAAGAGACACATCTCCCTCTCTTCTTCTCTGCTGACTACAGCCATTCCAACTGAAGGAAACTGGTTACATCAAGAAAGTCAGGCTTGGACAGCACAATGAAGCATCCACTAATAATCAATCCCTTCACAGCAGTCTTCCTGCCAACTGGCTAAGGAATAGGCAATGATTACAAACTGTAGTTGCTACTCCAAGGAAAAACAACACAACATCATATGGCGGCCCTTAAATTCTGAAACCAGTCCTGCTTACAAATAAAGACAAGTCTTTCTAACTGCCTGTCCCCAAAAAAACTCAGCCCTGAAATCCAAAGCTGGGTTCATCCCAGCTTGTGTTTCACTTGTCACAAAAAAAAACCAACCAACAAAAAAGCCATAAAGCTTCCATCATTAAAGTTAACAGAAAATCCTGAAAGTGCTGCGAGGGTGAGTTTAATGCCTCCCAAGATATTATCATCACCCCTCTCTTGCTGGCATCCCACTCACTACCTGAGGAGGTGTGCACAGGAGGACCTGGCAGGACAGGGCTGCCCCTGCACTCATTAACCAGCACAGATGCAATTCGAGCCCGATTTAAACACAAGCCACTGAAGTGGCCACCTGGAGACCCGCATTCCTTGACAGCTCTTTTGCCCTGCACATTCCAGCCCCCTCGTCCCCCGGCCCTGAAACCGGGTCAGGGAGGCACAGCATGACCTGATCTCCACCTCTGATAGCACCAAGCCCTGTCCCGTCCCCTCTTGCCACCCTTGCCACAGTCAGGCCAGATATGTTGCCTCCCCCCAGCGAAAAGCACAGAGCAAGGATACAGATACCCATCCAGGCATGTGCAGGGACACCCTCTCAACGCCATAGCTATTTGCAGATCAGCCATCGTCCAAAACTTCCCAAAATGACAAAGTCCGGGCATTTGGCAGGTCAGATGTTTACTACAGAGAGCAGCTTGTTCCACCAAGGGACTCGCAACACCCTCCCAAATTACACATTGCCCTTTACGGGATGCCACAGCAGCTGGAATCAGCTCGCTTCTCACATTCCTTAATAAGCACTTCCATTGGAGAGCAGGGTGGATGCTGGGCATCAGCTGCAGTTAGTCATGACGGAGAGCTGGGCTCCCTTTCCTCATGCTCCCTGCTATCTGGAGTCTAAGAATATCCAGCACCACCCACCCTGCTGGGGCGGGGGAGTCAAGTGGTCCGAGCTCCCAGGCATTACAGGTCTCCCTGCTGGAGGAGACTTTCACTCTGCCTCCCCCAAGCAGCAGCCTTCAGTGGGGCCCCTCGATAGCTGGTTGAGATCCTACAGATCATAGAAAGATAATCCATTGCACTACTAATGCACTACTGCAGCTGTCCATGGAGAAAATCCCCTTTCAACCAAAAAAAAAAACCCTCAAGCCCTTTGATCCTCTCCAACTCACAATTATCTTAAGGGCAAAATAGTCTTCAGTGCCTCGGCACCTTGTATCAGGCTGAAAGAAAGGAAATCGAGACTGCTATTCCCTGTTTATTCTACATGGCTGCCCTGTCCGACAAGGCAAGCTGCTCCAGCCTCTTCAGCACAGGCAAACAAATCCTGATGGATAGATATCCGCATTGTTGGGTGACCAGAGCCACAGAGAAACCTTGAAACCTTTTTCTCGGGAAATTTTTGTTTGTTTGTTTGTTTGTTTTAAAGAAAGCCTAAATTTCTAAAAAAGAGTTTTGCACTACTCTGGTTTCCTGCAATATGCTCAGCTACAGCGAAGTTTAACTGATTTCACCTGCACATTCAGGACTGACTCTGGAACGAACAATTTAAAGGCTCACCATCTAACTCCAAATTAAAACTTTCCTAATCAGAATGTTGACTTGAAAAAAAGAAAAAAGAAATGTGGCAAGGCTTGATATAGCTCAAAACCCTTTCAGGGAGGGTCTTACTGATAAGGTTTCTTTCCCAGGTGCCCTCATTGCTGCATGACCTCAGGCTCACTCCACCTGCTACCCAGGGCTGCAGCGCGATAAGCGTTTCTTTCAGCAGAAGTGTCAGCTATAAAAAGCCCTTCCCCTCCCCGCTGCCTGTTTCCATTCCCGAGCCACTGCTTCAGTCATGCTGGTCCAACCCTTTTGTGGGGCTGTGGAGGGAGCTGGCCGGGGGAACGGCTGCTGGTGAGGCACAGCTCGCTTTAAAGCAAAAAGTGTTGCAGTTCTTAATGCAGGCGAGCAGTTTTACTGCCGGCCACGACGGTGGCAGTAGTTTCTGTGGGAAGGCAGCTTGAGAATTGATGTCCTCAGGTTCCACCAGACACTGCTCACGAGTCCACACTAACAACACAGGGAAAAATAGCCACGTGATGGCCAGCTCTCCAGCGAAGAATATGAAAGAAAAAAAAGTCCCTTCTCTCATGCCCTGAAATCCTATTAATTTCAGAGTTACCGCACTTTCTATAATGTTTTTTAGAAAATTCATCTAAAATTCCCAACAAAGTACTACTCCTTGTGCACATTTCTCCATCAATCAACCACTAATAAGTTTTGAATTCTGAACTGACTCATCCTAAAGCAACAGGAGTGCCGGAGCCTTGGACATGCTTTCCTAGAGGGAGCGCTCGGCATACTTGGCCACTGTGATCATCCCAAACATGTTTACATGCCAATGCACACGTGTGGCCTGGGAAATGCACGGACACGACATTATCTTTGCAAGAGGAGGGTGCAGTAAAGAAGAGAAGCAAAGGGAAGCACTGACAAATGTCATAGGCAGGGACATGCAGGGCTGCCATTTTCCATGCTCAGATTGGGAACCCTTCTGAAACCAGGACTCACTCTTACTTGTAAGTGCAACATATTTTGCATTTGAAAATGCATTTCTCTTCCACAGAGAGACATTAAGGTTTTGTATTTAGGGGACATGAAGAGACTTACTGGTGGTGGGCAAGTAAGGGTTAGGCCTAAGTGAGGTCACAAAATACCACAAGAAAGCACAGAAGAGGTCTTTTTTCTTGCTTATTTTTCAGTATTTGAACCTTCCCAGAACACCAGAAGAGGGAGCCTTTGACTCCGCTGCCATGGTCATCATTTGTTTTATATTAGCAACAATGACAAGCTCTATTAAGAGTCAAGTTCTTTTAAGTGAACTCTCACCCTTTGCCTCCTAAAACAAACAAAAAAAAAACAAGCAAGAAAAAAACCAAAACCCTCCAATCACAACCCTCTTTGCCTTGTGTTATGGATATATAAATATTTTTGCTGCCACACAACTCCCTACATTCAAGGCTCACCTGAGAGGTGAATACTAGGTCTGCCTTCCAACCCCTTGGCCATACAAAGCTCTGGCCCCTTTACAGCAGGCTTAGCTGGAGAGAAAGAGCCAGAGAATTAATGGCTTTACCAAAGAGGAGGAAAAAGACCCTCCAGAGTTCCTTTTACATCACCTGCCCCAGCAACCAGAACTAAACTACGGCTAGAGTTTCAAGAGCCACAGTGGATTGACCTGGCAGCTTGCAACCACCAAAAGCAGGAGGTCCTGCTCCCACCACAGAACTACAATCCCCGCAAAAACCCGGCCAGGACCCAGCGAGCAGCTGGGATGGTGCCAGGAAAGGGGCAAACCACAGAGTCAGGAGCATGGCTGAAGGGAGGGCTTGAAAGGGAGCAAGATCTTTCTGGCAGCCAAGATCTTCCCGGCAGCCGGCAGCCCCCAAGAGCAGAAGAGCTTCGTGTTTCACTGCCCCCTCAGCAGGGCATGTGCCCTCGTCCCACAGGCTGAATGTGTCAGCTTGACCATGCTGATGTAAAAACCAACCAAGACATCCCCCTCAGTTACCGAACCAATATGAGTTCCTACGGGGAAGAGCTGAGCCAGTGTAAGTGCACCCAACGGTGAAGAGCCTGCACCAAAAACTACACTAAACTCGTGGCCTAGCCCAGCGCAGAGGACCCTGAGGACCATTTCGCCCCTCATGTTTCAAATAATTTGGTGTTAACTTTACATACTGCCTTCCCCAGCCAGCTCTCAGCAGTCCTACCCCAGATAATACCAGCAGCTTTGCTTTTTCAGTGGGAAGTCGATGTTTTAGCTAAGCATTTATAGTATATAGTTTGTCAAGAAGTTGAGCCAGCGCTGAAAGGAGCTGCCACATCGGGCTGCAAGACCACCTCTGAGCAAAGCAAAGACCTTGACTGCCATCGGCGCTTAGCACCGAGTTATTCCCCAATCCCTTGTAAAGGCAGTCTGTAAAGCACCCCCCAAAAAGCAGAAAAAGAGTGTTCCAGCAGTAAGCAAACTGCACTCTCACCACTTTTCCCCATCAGCTGTTTTCTGTTCCTCACACAAAAGGCTGTAAACCCCTCCTAATTGCAGGAGCCTTCCACCTAACAGACCCTGCTCTCGAGGCCCTCCTCCCCAGGAACTGGGGGAGAACTGGGGCACAATAGGAAGGAGACCGGCTAAAGGGAATAGATCTGTTAAATTAACGCATTTTCTGTCAACCAAATCAGCTGCCCCTAGTGCTATTGTTGGTGAAACAATGGAGACCCCAGGAATGGGCACCCATTAAAAGGAACAAGCCTGCTGAAAGGATACACTCTGAGGCACAGCCTTGTGTGTTTAACAGGATTCTCTACTGTAAGGAAGGAGGAATCACTAGGCTGCATTGTTCCCACCACCACAGCAGATGCTGTTGCTTCTGGTAACGGG
>WAAG01036261.1:82793-134047 GCA_013390105.1 Tichodroma muraria | reverse complement strand
GTGCCCGTGCCCGTGCCCGTGCCCGTGCCGGTGCCGGTGCCGGTGCCCGTGCCCGTGCCCGTGCCCGTGCCCTGCTGCCGGGAAGCTGCCGGGGATGGCTCCTGGTGCAGCGAACTCCTGGGAATCCCCGCAGGGTTTCTGCTCTCAGTTCGCGCCTCTGAATGAGGGAGCCCAAGCGGCGCTTCTTGTTCTCCGCATGCGGCTGCCACGAGGAGCCAGATACGCCCTGGGACGCCTGTGTGTCCCACACACTCCCTGTCCCTCCATTCCTCCTGGGTCGGAAATGAAGAGCAACGCTGCCCTGTTTTGAATTGTATTACGGGAAAACATTCAGCGACAAATACGTATTAATTACCTGCTTGTGGAACTGCCTTAATGGGACAGAGTTCCAGTGAAGCACCAAGCGGCTGTGACTTCGTGCGCTGTCACTGCATCACCTGACAGCCTCTCTGTGCCCACCACAGTCCAGCTTCAAAACAGTTACCCAGGATCACTGTGCCCACCTGCCTCAGCTTAGGGTCCCACTTCCAGAGGAACCACTGTGAAACTGGAGTTCAGCCGCAGTCCCAGCAGAACGTACACGTGCAGAGTTAGGCTGTGGCTGAGGGCATTTCCTTCAGAACTGGACTAATCCCACGGCCCGGCCTTAGCTAGCGTGGATGCGAGGAAGCAGTGAAGAGCTCAGCTGGAGTGGGAGGGGGATACCCCCTTTCAGGAGCAGCCTGAAGATCCGAGGGGAAGACACTGCAGATACCCTGCTCTGTCTCTGACTCGGAGGCAGCAGAGAGGGAAAGGCTGGTGGCATCAGTCAGCGCCATCATATTGCTGCTAACACCTGTTGACATAAAGCAATCTGATTTCAGAGTCTCCGAGTAGCGTGCACTTTTGAGATCTCCAGGGTTTCCTCTCCCTTTTTCCCTTCAAAATGAACATATCAGCAGAGAATAAGATGAAGGTATAAGCTCTGTGCTGTGTCTCAGGCTACTGCCTAACAGCCTGACCAGGGAAAGCTGGCTGAGGATGGGAACAGCTAATTTAAAGAAGAAACAAATCAAGGAGCAGCAGCGTGGCTCAGCAATAATGAACAAGTTCTAATTTCATTGCCCTTTTTCCTATTGCAGGATCAAGGGATACCTAGTGAAACTGGAAGGAAGCGAATTTAAAATGGCGCATGGAAATATTTGTGCCCTGTGTAATTAACTCATGGCATTTGTTACCACGAGGTTTCATTGAGGCCAGGAGATTAGCAGGATTCAGAAAAGGATTAGACATTTATATGGATACCAAGAACATTCATGGCCACATTAGACAGGATATAAATAAATTTTAGAAGGGATATAAACTGTCAGGCTTCAAGGCACTAACTGATGGTGAGGGATTAGGGAAAAACTTCCCTTGTGGGTGGGTTATTCTATAATTGTCCACTATGGGGTTTCTTGCACCTTTCTTTGAAGTATCAGAGAGTAGCAACTGTTGAAGGAAGAATTAGGAGGGCTACCAGGCTCCTCTGGTGTGGCAACTGCAGTGCTCTTTGGGCGTCTGTGAGGGTCACTTGAGAAATGGCGTGGCAGAGGATGACACAAGAGGTGTCATCAGACACCTGAATTTTCTTCAGACTTTCCTTCACTGTAAATTTCACACAGAAAATAGATCTCCTATGCCTTCCTCACCGAGGTTTTTGCCGAAATGTACTCTATTTTTTAAGTGGTTTATTAGTTATCTTTCTAAGTTCAGCCTTTGCATCTGTTTTCCCTAAAAGCTTTTGACTCGGTTCATTTATTGTTTGAAGGAGACCAACATGTTATACTGAAGCCCTGACTGTGTTTCAAGGCACAATGACTGCAAGACTTGATCTTGAGCAAGACAGTATCTGATCTCTTGTGTATTGTGTCTGCCTGCACTGGACTGAGCCAGCTCCAGCTCCCTGCAGTAACTGTGAGAGGAGAGGGCAGGCGAACCCAGAGCACTTTGTCAACATACAGGATCACTATAAAATACCAGCAGTTCTGTGTGAAAAATCTGGAGGCGACGAATCCTCAGGCACTTTCCTTAGGGCCAGTTACAGAGCTTCACAGTATTACTTAATGCCCAATTCTTCCATGGAGCTAACTTTTGCTTCCCTGGCTATGAAAGGGGAGTTTATGTTGCATTTCTGTCTTGCTCTATGCTCACATTCCTCCCTGAATTCCTGTAATGTCCAGCTGTGGCTTATCTTACTGCTGTATCTTTGCTTATTCTTGACACTGGGTCAAATAGCTTTGTAGTATCCCCACTCTCTACCCTGCTAAGAACTTTGTGAACTTTAAATGAAGGCTTCCAATCTCCGTTTTTGTCAGAAGAACTACATTACCAATTTTGCCTAATGTTTTTTTGAATTAATTTGGCTCCCTCTATCGTCCCCATTATTTCTGTTGGACTGTGTTTTCTCTTATATTGTTCTTTTTATTCCAGGATGCTAGGTACTGCCCACAATCACTTAAGGTTGTTTCCTTTTTCTAGATTCCTATACTGTTCTTAAATGACTTCTTGAAACTTCTTATTCAAGCACAAAAAGCTCTGCTCTCCCACTGCTATTCAACAGTGGGCAGAGACTTGGTGAATATACTATGGCATTTCCTCTTCTTTGATCCATGTACTCCTTCTCTTCCAAAACACTTTTGGTTATGAGTTTCCTGTCCATAACTAACAAAATCAAAGCCTGCTCTGACCAGTGTCCTTTCCAAGTATGCTATATCTTCCTCTGGATCATATTTTTTTTTCCTAGGCTGTTGGTAAGACTTCCCCTACCACTGATTTTTTAGCTCAATATCCAATCTTGGCTGCTCACACCTTCCATACTTACACTTCCCCCATTTTCTGTGCTTTTTCTCATCCTTTCTTCCCAAACTGGCTGAAGGCTGAGTCCTTGTACCATGCAGAGCCACACTGAGGCCAATGGACGAAATCAAAGCCTCTTGTTTTTGTTGTTCCAGGTCATCTCTGGATTTGTGAGCTCAGTTTCCTAAGGAAAAAAAAATACCAAATTCAAAGTGCCAAAATCAAATTTAAAAAAAAGGTTGTAGAGTTGCAGGGACTGCATGTCCCTGTTCCTGTATGACAAATCATTTCATCTAGAAACAAAAAGAAGGGAGGAGTGTTTTCCACTTTCTCCAGAAACACCTGTCATCTGTGCTTGATCTAAAGCTTAAATGTAACATTGGGTTGATGACAGGTAGATCTCTTGTAGCCTGCCTCTGAAAGATAATGGATTACTGACAGGCACAGGTCAGTTCCTTTCCAGTTGAAGTGATATTATCATTAATAAAGATCTCTTTTAAAAGAACTCTTAACTTCCTTGCATTTCCACCACCTGGCTTTAAGCTAAAGCCCGGTGGACTATGTTCCTATAAAGTAAGATTAGGAGGAAATGCAGTCTTCCCTTGTAAGGAGTCAAAAGCACTTGCAGAAGGACCAACCAAACCTCAGATTCTGTTCTTACTGGCAGCACGTTCTCAGAAGGACTTGGCTTTGGGAAGTTCAAGTTTTCCTAATTCGGGGGAAATGATTTAACAATAGATAAAGCCTAACATTTCTTTCTTCTTTCTATTTCTTCAAAGCAGAACTTTTGCATTTCTGGCTGTGAAGAGCTTCATCTCCCTTTTCTAGCCTGTCTGAATTTTACTGCTTCCTTCTTTGTTGACCTCCCTCAGCAATCTAACACCAGCAAATCTCACCGCCTTTGCTTCTTTTTGCTGCGTTATGAAGTAGAAGACAGATGAGATTTAGCCACCTATTTTCACCTCAAGCTACTTCTACCTTCTAGGATTCTTCATCTTTTGATCCATCTTCAAGTTCCTTGTTCCCTTTTCAATGCCTCCTGAGCAAAGAGGCTTTGTGGTTTATGCAGCACAGTTGAAAAGCCTTCCTGAACAGAGCAGAGGCTGCAGTATATAGCACTGGGAGGTCTGGCTTTGACCCCTGGATCTGCTTTTCCTACTCAGACACCAAATCAAGGAAACTGAGGCACATACAGTAAAAATGAAGGCACAGATTTTTCTGGGTAGTGGAAGAGCTGGAGTCATGGAGGCAGCCAGAGGGATTTCAGAAGAGGTGTGGAAGCAGATGAGAAATTTTGCTTCTTTTAAACCAGGAGAGTCAGGAGAAGAAAAGCCATGTTGCATTTTGATAATTACTTCTTTTGAGCCACTAGTTATGATTTCATAAGAAGTAGGGAAAGCAGTGGCACGCAAGGGGCTGACATAAGAGGCATGAAAGGCAACAGAAGTGATTGAAAGAGAGCAAAACAGATTAGAAATAGAGGACAGTGTTGCAGTCAAGAGACTGTGTAGGATGAGAGGGACACTAGGGAAGCAGGGAATGAAACTGGTATACACTCTGAGAAGGGGAAGTAAATACATCTCCTTCCTAATTAGCAGGGAGTGAGGAAAAGTCTGTAGTCACAAACACTTGTGGAGTGGAAGGAGCTGGAATGCTGTGAGGGAGACAGAGAGAGAGTGGAGAATATCTCAGAGATGGCAAAATCAGGGAGGGAGAAGCTGAATAAACCAAGAAATGCACAGTGAAGGCAAGGTCTGCTGGTGAGTGGGATGCTGCAGGGCTGCATAAGAAGGTGAGGTGAGGAAGGTAGAAAATGTGCAGTCTCAACAGCCTAACAATGTGAAGTTTTAAGTTACCAAGAGAAAAGATGAGGGAGTAAATAAAAAGGAGAGCTAGTTGTTAAGACAGAGAATAGAAAAGAAATGGGTGGGTGCGGACAACAGCTACGAAATGGAGGCATGAGAGAGAGCAGGGACAGTGCTGGAAAGCGTGGGAGACAGGAATTGGAAACAGAAGTAGAACAAGAAAAAACTGGAATTCCCACTTCTTTTGGCATTGTGATGCAGTGAACCAGCTTGCACGTCTGTTGCTGAAGTCAGATATGTGGTATCAATAGAGCTACACAAAACTTCAGCCCAACACGAACAGGGCTGCACGTTTCGCTGGGACACAAACACTCCTCTCTAGCTTTGAGTCACCAGGTTTTCCGTGATTCCTGCAGCCTGCAGTGTGACTTTGAGGTTCATCTGCTGAAGAACCTGTTGCTTGGCCAGAATGCACTCTCCAGCTCCTCAGGTGCAGACCCAGCTGTTATGCCATGGACACTGCAATTGTGAAAGATCTGTGCAGTATTTGTTTTGTCTCCTGGATGTACACATTCCATTTGTCCAATGTGAAAGCTAATGTGAAAGCAGTCATTCTGAGAACCTGACCTAGCATCCGAATATCTGATGGATGCTCTTTGTAACATCCCAGATATTTACTCCACAAGACTATTTTCAGCTGAACGAACCACTGGAAAGGAGAAGTAATTTCACATTACTAAAGTGTAGCCACAATTTCCATGAAGCAAAGCAGCGGTTGCACACATCACCATTCGTTTAGGCAGAAAATTAGCAACATTGGGCCTCTTTGGTTTGCACTGACTCTCTTCCTTGAAAAGCATCTCCCTGCTGGGAATTTGGCTAGCGCTGATGTGGCAAAGCACCCTCCATCACAGCTCCTCTCCTGTGTGCTTTACTGAACTACATATCAAACCGACTGATCTAAGCCTTAGGTCTCAACAGATTTTCTGCTCCTAACCCATTGGGTCTGAAAACCACAGGTTGTAACTTGATGTTTTGTCCCCCAGAGAGCAATCAACAGGCAAATGATAATTTGTGGCAGTGGATTTAAAGCCAGGGAATCGGAATCGTTCCAAGTCTTTCCCCAAAGAGTAGCAGAGAAGGGCCTGCTGCGTGGGGGGTTGTTTGTGGTCATCCATGCCCACAGCTGCTGCCGGGTACATCTGGCAGAGACATGAGTCAGACACGGGCTGGCTTGAACGGCCACAAAACAAGATGAGGAGCCAGTGATCTGCCCTGGAAACCTCACTGGGAAGCAGAGTGGAGACACGCACAAACCCCTACTCTTCTATGCCTCCCCAGCTCTGTTGCCTCTGCTCCTGCTGTCCACAGCTATTCCCCAGGCAGGCAGCAGCGTTTTGGCACAAAGAAAGAGATGCTGAACTGTTTCCAGACCGGCAGCTAGCAGTGGCGCTGGTGCTTGTGCCTGTGCTCCGGGGCAGTTCCTGCAGACTGCCTCCAAACACCAAGAGAGGCTCAGTGGGATTCAGCCGGCCCGGCTCAGGTGCAGCGTGCTGAGGAGTGAAGCACTCACAGGCAGAGGGAACGGCCCCAGACAAAATGCAGAGGATGCTGCACTGCAGGGTCCTCATCAGTCACTCCAGGAGAAACAGACTATGTGCCTAGAAGGGAATTAAAATACCATTTTGCTCACAAGCCATGACAATTCAGTTCTCTGTTCAACACCTTCTTAGATGGGGATTAGTGGTGTCTGAGCAGAGTTGGCAAGAGTGGCTGAAAGTTCCTTTGTTGTAACCAGCATTCCATAGTCTGGACCTGAAGATGTGATGCGAGGGAAAGCTGTATTTCTTGTCTGAAGCTGCTGATCTCACGCACTATGAGAAATGCTGAGCACCTACTGCACAGAGCAAGCTGGTTCCTGTTCAGTGCTGGGCCAGTGCTGTGCTCCCCACAGAGGTTTCTGGGCCAGATGCAGTGCTGGCGTAAACCACCAAGCCCCTATACATTAAAACTGGTCTGGCTGTGTGCACACCAATCCCTGCAGCTCTGGTGGGGTTGGAAAGGCAAGGCCCATGGTGGTTTCAGCCAACACAGCCTTTCCAAAGCTTCACCTGACAGCCACCTGCCAGCTGCTTTTCCTGCTGTGCTGCTTCTGTGGGGAGTGCAGCTCTCCAGCGCTAACTTGTTGTGACTTCACCAGCATCCACTTCCAACATCACTAATACTTCCACTCTTTGCTGCTGCATTTGGCTAGAGAGAGATTCAAATCCCATCCATTCCACAGCAGTCAGTAGAAATTGAAAGTGATTGATCTCTAAATCTTGCTAAGAATGGGATACCAGGCTGTGCTGATGCATGGGTCTAGAAATAAGGCAGAGTCTCACGGAGGGCTGAGCAGCTATCCAAACGTTAGCAGGACTGAGTCATGGTTCTAGCTCTTTCACTGAATTCTCTGTGTATGTAAATCAATTCATATATATTTTCCTCATCTATAAAATGGGAATGGTCATATTTAGATACCTCAGGGAAGTTGTGAGGGTTAATTAGTTAATGCTAGTGCCTTGTCAGCTCTCATTATCATGGTACCTCTGTGTTTATTGCTCTGAAATTGCAAAATTCTACTTACATGCTAAACATTATTATTGTAGATGAGGTGGAGCGACTTAATCCAGTTTCTCTGTAAATACCAAGGGCAGGGAGTTGACATTCCCAGTATTAGCTTTAGTGTGAGGTCTGCCTTACTTGTAGAAAAATCTCCCTGACATATAACAAAATTGATTTTTTTCCAGATTCCTAATGTAGTTGCTCTTGAAACAGCTAAGCTGCACTTCTATTGGTTTACTTATTTTGGTATGTGTAATTAAATTCACCTGGGATAAACATAATTTAAACTGGTTTAGACACAATGTTGGTTCCAGTGTAAGAGAAACAGAACAAGGTCCATGAAAGCCTTTCAAAACCTGGCAAGTCACTCAGAGGAAAGTGGCTGTAGGCAGCTCAAAATGGGGGATGGCTGGCAGATTCGTGGACTGAAGGAAAGAAAAGAGCTAGTGACTAATCCACTGAGTCATCTCCAGACCTTCCCCAGAACAGTCCTGCTTGTAACTAGGGAGCTTTGAGACACTCAGCTTTTTCTGTCATGGGTTAAGAGAGAGCCTGAATGCCCACAGGAGCACAGTCTTGAACTCAGGGGCTGTCAGAAAAGACCTGAGATGCTGAAAGTGTGACGGGGGGCTGCCTGCACCCCTTCTCACCCCAGCCCTTCCAGCAGCTGTGTCAGCTGAGGTGGGGGGCCGTGCACTTTGCATTTTGCACGTATCACTTTCATCCTCCAAGGCACCAGAAGCACACCCCTGTACCTCAGCCTGGTACTCAGCTCAGAAAATCGGCTCAGTGCCTCCCCAGGGCCGGGTGCTGCCACACAATGACAGTGGCTGCTCAACTCTCGTTGTCACCAGCCCAGTTTAAACCAGCAGTGCAAAAAGTAAAAGACCTGCTTGTGCTGTTAGTGACACTGTCATCCACTGACTCCTCCAGCTGCTTCACTTTCACCAGCTCTCACCAAACACCTGAGGCTCAGCTCCAGCGGTTCCCGTGCTAGCAGGATATCAATACACGCTGCTAGTGCTCCTTACGGTTAGGCAGGAAGGATGCTGTAGGCTCCTGAGCAGAGATCTGATAAACAGATTGCAGTCTTGGCCAGAAGAACCTCGAGGTTCCTGTTCCCAGCTCCCCGAGCAGTTCTGCCAATGCACTTCTGCTTTTCCCTGAGTTCAAGATGAGGATCCTGCTGCAAACCACCTGCCTGTGGTGGAACGGTTGTGCCTGTGGAAGCACTGACTTGTTTTAAACCTGTGACCCGAAGAAAACACAAGTAAATAGGCAATGGAGAAAGGAGAAGGGAGAAAGGAAAAATTGGCAAGGAGAAGGGCCGGCTGATTTATTCCTTCTTCTGCATTTAATAGCTTTCCAGCTTTGGGTTTCCCACACCCAGCCTTCCTGGTTCACCTTCATGTCTAAGCCTCATTTTCCTGCTGGGAAGAGAGGGATGTGTGCCAACAGCTCTGTCTTGTGTGCCCCAGCCCCCAAGGTGCTCTCTGCCCTGCTAAGATCATGGCATCAGAAAAACCCAGCCACTGGAAGTTAATCACCCAGATCAACAATCCGATTTGCAAAGTCCTCAGCAGCCAACAATCTTACCAGTTATCTGAGTGGCCATCTTTCCCTAGCCTGTTGCCAGGGGCCACTCCCAACAGTGCAGACGAAATGGGGGGACTTTGCTGGCAGCTGGGTGACCCCACTTTATGCTCTCGTGTGGGCAGAATCTACCCCCAAGCCCCAAAATGTGGCAGGAAGGCTTTGATTTATACATCCAGAGAAAGCCCCATAGGGAACAGCCGTATGGAAATAAAACCTATAATGCTTTACAATTAGAGAGGGAAAAAGCTTAGGGTTAAAATATGAAGTGGCCAAGCTATTAACCTTCTCATTTAGAATGAATGGTCACTAAATTACAGGGCATATCTCCTCCCTCCTCCAAAGAATGCCTTATGAGGAGTGGCTGAGGGTGTTCAGCCTGGAGAAAAGGAGACTCAGTGGGGACCTTATCACTCTCTCCAACTACCAGAAAGGAAGTCGTAGCAAGGTCAGTGCTGGTCCCTTTTTCCAGGTAACAAATGATATAAAAAGAAGAAATGCTCTCAAGTCATACCTCAAGAGGTTTAGATCAGATATTAGGAAAAATTTCCTCACCAAAAAGGCTGTCAAGCACTGGAACAGGCTGCCCAGGGAAGTGGTTGTGTCACCAGCCCTGGAGATACTTAAGACATGTAGATGTGGCACTAGGGACATGGCTTGGCAGTGCTGGGTAATGGTTGGGCTTGATGATCATAAAGGTTTTTTTTTCAACCTAAATGATGCTGGTCCTTTACGTGAACAAGCAACAAAGCATAATTAATCCTGCTCTGGAAATACCATCAAATACTGGCACTGAGCCACGGCTGAGCCTGAGGGGGCTAAGAAACTTAAATCAGAGAACCAGCATATCAGGCAAATAGCAAATCCTCCTACCACCTCCTGTCACCACAAACACCCAGCCAGTGTTTTGTGTTCCTACCAGTGACACAAAACGTGCAACCTCACGAAGGTTCCATGGGGGGAAAGCTCAGTTTCCACAGGGCAAACGTGCATTTGGGGGGAGAAGGGGATGGAGTTTGCAGAGATCCTATCTTTTAAGAGGCAATGTTGTACATAGATTTTAGCCAGTCCTGGTGGTTAAAAATCTTCTTGTCAGTGTTTGGGCACACCTGCTCTGGGAAGAAGTGCTCTCTCACCCACCTCGGGTGGGAGATTTATGGTGCAAGATTTATCAGTTCTCTTCCTGATGCAGAGTCTCTGAACACCCATCACAACTCTACCCACATCTCTCTAAAACAAGTGCTTTGTTCAACTGATTTTTCTTTCCCGTGAGAGAGGGCTACCATTTGTCTGAAGCAGCATCATAGAAATCAAGTTGAAAGCAAAACCAAGCAAAAATTCATTTAGCAAAACATTCAGATACCATTACAACAGTGATAGTAATTATAAACCATACTGACAACCAAAATTCCCCTGCAGCCTTTCCAACCCCAACCCAGAAGACCATTCTGGGGAAGATTAACAAACACAAAGAAAAGCAAAGATTACTTGAAATAAAAGAGAAACCAGCCAAGAGAAAGCTAATTCTTTTGATCCAGCTAAGAAAAAAAATACAGGAGGGAAAACACTAGCAAAAATAATTTTTTATTTGTTTTTTTTTTTTTTAGTGCTGCTAGTACCAGTGATCATTCTGCCTCAAGATTCCAGTTCTGAAGGGGGCATCCTTCATGCCAGGCTCCACCACTGGCCTTCTCTGCTCCAGATTTCCTCCCACCTGTGGAGTGGGGGACACAGAGGAAGGCTGAACTCTGCAGCCCCAAGATTCAGTCAGAGTCAAGAAGTATTTTAGGCACTTCCCATCCTTTTCCTGCTGTTGGCTGCTGCATCTGCTGTGCCTCATGCTGTTTGTAACAGAGAGGGAAGGACAGAAGCAGATTTTCTTTTCAGGACTTACCACTGCTCAGTGTTCTTCACCATCTCCAGGCAGAGCAATTATTCCCATCCTTCTCTTGTCCTTACCTAGCAAGGTGCCTTCTATGGCTTAGCACCAATTTCCTGAAAATAATAATGAACTTAACAAGGAACCAAGCACTTATTTCTATTCTTAAACTTACTCCACCTGCCCATTTTGGGTTAATCCAGCCTGTAAGTGCCTTTACTTAAAGGTCACAAACAGCCTGAGACTGACTGATTTGTCCCACATCTATGTGTTTTACCCATCACCCTAGGCTCTACATTGGGATGCACAACCACAGCTGAAAAAAACAGCTGATCTGAGAAAAACCTTGATCTAGAAGGACCTAGAAGAAGGATCTAGAAATAGTTGCATGATAGCACAGGGAATAGTTCTGGTGTTCACTTATTCTTTATGCCGTAATTTAGCAAAAAAACACATTTAATTTTTTTAATTAAGCTTGCAGCTGGATTTGCTTGGATATTTCTGAAGTCATGGCTATGAAACAGCAGATCTCTACCCTAGGAGATGCCACCAGCAAGGCACTCACAGCACGAGAACAGCTAAAATTGCAGTGCCCTAATATTTGCCCCTCCCAAAGTGCCTCTCCAAATCTGAGCCGGTAGCACCTCCCCGGGAGGTTGGGCTCCGCAGAGGAGCAGTGCCAGCACATCCACCCTCCCTGCAGGACATCCCTGCCAGCACCGCCACTGTCACCACCCAAAGGCACCCAGGGCCAGGCTGTCTGAGGCCTTGCTGCCAGGAGGGGCTAGCACAGGGAACAAATCTGCCTCTCACCTATTTATTGTGGAGCCACGCGGGGCTTAAGGCTCCCTTTCCCAATTGCAGGGTGACCCAGGTGGGGCTAATGAGTGCTTGCCTTGCTTGGCTAATTAGAGGCGCTGAGAGCAGCAGGCTGCAGTTCTGGGCTGGAGCACTTGCAGAGGAAATAGAGTGTGTGTGGGGGGTTATTTCTAGCTTTTTAAAATTTTTTTCTTATGGTCAAGTTAAAAACCTCTGGCAGGATAGCGCAGCACAGATGGGAAAGGGCAGAGGGAGGAGGCTCCACAGACCCTTCACGCCCCCCCCCCCCTTCTAATTTACATTATTCTGTGGTATGAGAAGGAAGCAGGAGTAAGAGATAAGGAAGGCTGGACCATTTGTTGCCGTTCAAAGACAGATTTTCAATGTGTGATCTGAATCCTTCAAACGCCAGCCTAAGCCTCCCCATTCCCACAGCTCTCCCCTCTGGGGCAGCACAGCCTACGCTCTGCCCAGGGGCATGTGAAGCTCAGGCATTCCGTGGGACACTTACAGACCCCGAAGCGCTCTGCAGGGGCTTCACCCTCCCTCCCTGCCTGCGATGCCTCTTCCTCACGAGAGGGGCTGCCCAAAGATGCTGAAGGAAAAACTGAGGAAGCCCAACTGTGGCTGTTGGGCTGGGCAGTCCTGCCCTGGCCCCTCTCATTTGCACATCCCAGAGATATTGCTGCCGGGGCACAAGACCACGGACAGGCAGGAAGGCTGGCATCGTGCCCTGCCTGCTGTTCCCACCCGGGCAGAGACTGGGAGTGGGGGGCAGCACTGGTGGGAGGTTCTGCGGCATGGACGGTGCCCAGCGGAGCTGAAATCGCCTGCTTGGGAAGGATTGGGGGTAGGACCCCAGCTTAGGGGGTGATGCTTGTCAGGGAGGTAATGGCCAGAGCTGCTGAGGCTGCTCCTGCCCGTCCCCCGTGTGGCAGTGGGCTGGCCAGCACATGACAGCTCGAAGGGATCTGGGTTTTATTACAACATCACCTCTATTATAACACACCCAAAGAAGGCCTTCAGCTGCTGAGGAGCCTGCCCTGTGCTCATAGGCTTGACCTCAAAAAGTTGTGGACTGAGCTCTCTTATCCTTGCCTGCCCAGCCCCTTATGCACAAATTTCAGCTGCTGCTGGAAGGTGCTTCACCTCACTCTTGCAAACTGCATTTCCCTTGCCTCTTTCTAGCTGTTATTTAGTTGCCTTCATGTTGTTTTCCCCTGGCTTTTTCTTTGTTTCTTTCGTAGGAAGCAGCACATCATTATGGCTGGTCCTTCTCCAGAGCTCTCCTAGCCAAGGTCGTTACTTAGCTGGGGAGATCCAAGGAGGTGGCTGTTTGTGTGGCTGTGAGACCTGTGAAAAAGCAGCTAATCAATTCAGAAAATCATCTGGGTGGTAACCCCACTGTCAGCTTATTTTCTTCCCTTCCACTTAGACATCAAACTGGCTGAAGAGGACTCTGGGGAACGAGGCAGGCACTGAGAGCTCCTCCTCTGCAGACACATCTGTGTCTTTCATCAGCAGGGCTCAGGGAATACCACTAACTGGAGAGGGGAAAAATCTCTTTGGAGCTGAGAGGCTCGCGGTCTCCATCCCCTTGCTCTGAAGAGACGCTGCCCAATGGGGAAGCAATCGTTTGAAAAGTGGCTAATGCACTAACAGTGTTTGGCAGAAACTGTCACCTAACAGAGGCAGAACTGCAGGACGACAGGGACAAAACACACAGCAAAGAGGGTGACATTAAGCTATGACCGTGAGCAGACCCTGGTAGCTAAAGCAGCCTGCAGTGGCTAAGTGGAGCAGCAACTGCAATAGGACAAGTGAAGGGCCTTCTGGAGAATGAACTTATTAATTGTTGCACTTTACTTCCACTCTGTCTTCCTCTGGTTTGTGTCTTTGGGGACTGTATCAGAACAGGGAACACTCAGAGCCATCAAGCCTTTACCGCGGTCTGTTTTAGTCATTAGAAATAAGAGACGCACAGTGCCCCGTACTCTGGGACTCCGTGGTGTCATTCAGAAAAGATAAGTCATATCAGAAAGGCATTCTCTATCAGGCCAGCTAGCCCTCTGAAGGGGGAGTGTGCATGTGCATGCATGTGTCACAGAGTCACAGAATGGTTTGTGTTGGGAGGGGCCTTTAAAGGTTACCTAGCTCCACCTGGCCTGCAATGAGAAGGGAGACCTTCAGCTTCATCACGTTGCCCAGAGCCCAATCCAACCTGACCTTGAATGTTTCCAGGGATGGGGAATCATGTGCAACCTGTTCCAGTGTTTCACCACCCTCACCATAAAAAATTTGTTCTTTATTATCTAGTCTAAATCTAGCCTCCCTTAGTTTAAAACCAGTACTGCTTGTCCTATGACAACATACCCTACTAAAAAATGTGCCTCATCTTTATCTTTCTTATAAAAACCTATTTCGGTACTAAAAGGCCACAATAACTTCTCCCTAGAGCCTTCTCCAGGCTGAATAATGCCAATTCAGTCTTTCCTCAAAGGAGAGGAGTTTCTAAACATCTTGCACAGTCCTTAGGGTGTGGGACTCATTCCACCAATTCTCACTGCCATCAATAGCCCCACTCTGGGAACTGGCCAAAACTTCCAGCCCAAGGCATTGCCAACCACAGCACCCATCAGCCACCCCCAGCCCCCCAAGCCTTTTTCCATCCCATGAGGGATCAGGGAGGGTGTTTGGGGCAGAGTGGGACACAGGCAGCCTTACACTCCATCCCTGGGAATCCCAATCAGAGGGCCAGAGCCAGCACCCCCAGAATCCTTAGCAGCACCCTGCCATAAGGACCAATCCTCCATTGTGTATCAACAAGGATTTTGTCCCCACATCCTAAGAAAGGTGGGGAGGGGAGAACAGGATTTTATACTCCTTTGGACTGAAATGATTGAAATCATGTAGGTTGCTGTTCTGCTTTACTTACATGCAAGATGTCATTAAGCAGATGTCTTTCCCATAAAGCAAGGAACACTCACACATAGCCAGGATTTCCCTATTTTCCATGCACAGTACAGTGGTTCTATACTTATTAGCAAGAATACTGAACCCTCTGCGAAGGTTTGCTTTGAGTTCAGAAAGGGAGAACAGCCTGAATTTGAGGTTTCCTTCCTTCTGCAAGGTTAAGTCACATCCTTAGGTCCCCTTTTAGAAAGCTAACAAACCATGTTAGAGGAAAGAGAAACACCTTTCATGGAGAAGCCTTGCACTCAAGAGAGCACACAACACTGACCCAGGCCACAGTTCAGTTCTTGGGCTCATTTTCTGCAGTGACACAGACAAGACAGCTGAACACCTTTTTTCTTGTTAGAAGCAAACTCTGATGCTCTTCACAGTCAGACAACTTTGTCAAAGGATCTCAGAGATAAATGAAAGGCTTTAATGTTTGTGAAGAGTGAATTAGTGCAAACAGATTCCTTGAAACTAATGTTTTAAAAAAAACCCACCTCAAATAGAGGGAGAAAGCAGGAAGCTCAGCTACCTTTAAAGACTATGCTTTCCTACAGAGCAGGTTCTGTATAAAATCAAGATGTGTATTTGCTTCCTTTGGTGTCTCCAGCACTTAAAATAAAATAAAGCTTTTATCCTATTATATTTTAAACCATGACTGAGAGCAGCAAAACAGTTCTTGCTTTATTTCCTCTGTTTTACCAACATGAAATGTTCTACCCATGGATTTGGCCAGCAGTCTGGAAAATGTCAAGGTTAGGAAAGGCTGAGCTTCATTTGCTTTTCACAGATCTGAGTAATGAATTGTTCATCTTAAAGTATTGTTCTAGCTTGAAAAGAGAGTCTGTAGTGCTGGCATCATAGGGTTCCACATCTGTCTCTTAGTTGCTCTGGACTACGTTTGCTCAATTGATTGAACAGGGAGGGTTTTTTTATGTTTTGCAGCCCTGCAAACTGAACAGGAGGCCTGAGGCTTTAGCGGGGTTTTCCTCTTCATATGCACTTATCAACATGGCAGATTTTGCTCGGTAACACTTTAGATCAATCTCCTGCATTGGCGTGGCTATTGCAAGAAGACTGGACAAAGCCAAAGAGCAGGAAAGGTAAGAGCATCAAGAACTTACTTTTGACACTAAGAGTACTTACTTATAATTCTGAATGCAAATAGGAAGCAGAACCCCACAGTAAAAACAAAAGCAGAGTCCCCAGACAGAGTTGAGTAAAAGTCATTGTGGTTGCAGCTTGATAAAACTCCATAAAAGAAAGAGCAGCTCAAAAAGATTCACTGGGAACTCATCTCTGTGTTTCATTGTGTGAAAAGCAGAGATATTCAATTACACTAGAAATCATATGAGGGCAATTGGAGGCAATCCCTTTTCACACTGTGCACATTTACCTATAGAATGTGCTTCTGACATGTGTGATGGAGCCCAGGGGTCTCAGCAGGATTCAGAAAAGAGTTCAGCAGGTCTCAAATATTTTTATAGGCAATATATAGGCTATAATTAAAGTAACAAAGGCTGCTAGTGATGCAAGCCCTGCTTGCCAAAGCTGAATTCAGCATCTCCCAGTGGAGTTTGGGAAGTGTTTCATCAGTAGGGACGTTCTCCTGCTCGTACCTACTGAAGATTTTTATGTCCCTGCCCATGATGCCGATCCCTGACAAAAACAAAGATCTAGAGGAGAGTAAGAGTTAGTCTTATCTGACACAAATCAGTTTTTCTATTTCTGTTTAAACTGCTAAGCATCAAATACGCACACTGTAATAATACATTATTACTCCAGGGTGTGTCCACAGGTGGCTCCACAGAGTCCTGACTCCCATAAGGGCTCATGTTGGGCACTTATGAAAAGGTGCAAAAAAATCCTTTGCCTTCAACACGTCTTGGGGCAGCAAGGTCCACAGCTTAACTACCTAGGTGGGAAGCAGACAGGCAAACCTTCTTAATTTCTCCCAGAGGTTGGCTTCACTGGCTATGCTGCAGCAGTGGCATTTCCAAAGACAAAGCTCCTAAATGTTTTCTCTCTAAAAGTGTTTTACCTGTTTGAACAGCCCTGCAGATTGCCTGAAGTGTGCATGCACTGACTGCAGACGCTGAAGGGCTGCTGGCCCAGGGACACCATTCCCCTGGGCTGGAATGGAGACTAGGGGTCTCAGCACCCAAAAAGGGCCCAGCCTGGTGTCTGCCTGATTGAATGAGAACAGCTGGAGCTACCCCACCACATCCACACTCTCAGAGGTGTTCACACAAGCGATAGCCTGTGGCGGGTGCTGCCAAGCACAGCAGAGGAGTGAAGGGGAAGAAGAGCAGCCCCCGGCCACAGCAGGACCTCAGGACAAGCACGAGGGTTGCAGCCCAAACAAGCCAAACAACACGTGTGAGCCTGCCTCAGCCAGGTGTATTAAGTTTCCTTCCAAGGTTTCCACTTGTTTCCTGGCCACTGCACACAGCTCGAGTGGCCCTGTGGCTGCTGTGGGGCTGGAGCCTTGCAGAAGGAGGGTGCAGCGCCGGAGGCGAAGTGCTGAGCATCCCTGGGGTGGCCGTGCCTGGGATTTGCAGGGGGATATATGGGAGGTGGGGAGCAGGTGGCACAGTGCTGAGCTGCTCAGCTGTCGTGTGGCTGGAGAGGGACGGACGCAGCTGGGTGAGGGAAGGGACGAGCTCGAGGTCTGGCAGTCTCTCTGCTTTACAGGTCTGAAAAACAGGTCAAAGGAGCAGCAGAAAGCAATCCAGCTGGGATGCGGGGCCCCGTGTGGCCCTGGGTCCCGGGATTTGTGTTTTGATCCCGGGAGGGGTAGTGCCGTGAAGCACTCTGGAAGGGGTGAGATGTGCACACACAGGGTCTGTGACAGCCTCACCCCAGCCCAGGCCGTGCTGCTTTGTGCTGGGGTGAGTACCCCGGCAGCAGCCCCGGCTGTGCGCCAGCAGGGGCCTTGGCAGTGCTCTCTGGGGCATAGATTTATATCTGCTCATGCAAATAACCTGGAAGTGTCCCCCGGAGTGGGACAGCTGGTCCCCGGCAGTGCTTTTGGGAGCATTCTTTATGTGCCCATGTAAGTACCCTGGCAATCTCTTTTGGGGCTCGCCAGCAGGGGCCCTGGCAGAGGCCAGGAGGCAGCGTCTCCGTGGCTGAAGCCATGCCAGCTGAAGCTTTCCAGCAGCAAAGCTTTCTTCTGCCCCGAACAAAGAACCATCGTGGCCAGCACTATTGATTTGTTTCGTAACTCGCTGCTTTTAGCATGGCAGGAAAAGACCAAGAGGAGTTTTAATTTGTCCAAATGGTTTTAGACAAGGTTAATAAACCTCATCGATAAATGGCACTTTTCATTAAGTTTTAATTACAGTGTCATTTCAACAGGCTGGACGTGCATAGTCGTGGTGTTTGATTTTTTCACTTAAGGTGCCTCCTCAGCAAAGCTGGTGGTGTTTTTTCATTTAAGGTGTGCTTCCCTGAGCTCAGTGATTAATTTCCATTGCGGACCAAGGAGCTGCCAGGCTGCTGGAGAGCCTGACTGCCTCGGTGAATTCCCTTTGGCCCCCACCCTGTACTGGGAATTACAGCTATTTAGGCTAAAATCTCTGAATCTAGCACACTTTTGTACCTTGATACATCATCATCTTGGTCCAGAAAGGGTGCTGGTGGCTGCTAGCCATCTCTCCTCCTCAGGGACTGGTGAGGGCGGCACAAATGCTGAGCATTTTTGTGTTTCAACAATCTTTCCTGTTTTCTCCCAGAAGTGGGTTTTGAACACCTGAAAGAGATGCGGATAGGATCAGGTTCAGGTTCTGGTTCAGGTCAACTCATAGCAGGGTGAATAAACAGAAACTACCAGAACCACTGGTCAGTTAGAAGCTCGGTTGGGCCAATAGTTCTCACTCTCTAGAGTGAAAACGTGAATACTGGTTTAGCTTAAGAAGGTCTGTGTGCACACATATTATCCCTGAGACAGTACTCCTCCTGTGCACTGCACTGATTTCTGTCCCCAGCTCGGTTTCAAAACTGGTAAAACAATTGTTTTTAAGCAGTTTACAATTTCACTATTTGCTCCCTTTCTTAACAGCGAATTTCCACATTCTTTCCATGTAATCATTATAAGAGTGGAGAACTTCACTGCTGCAGAATTCAGAGGGTTGTCTGGTAAAGACCTTTTACTTTAAAATGCCCACTGCTGTTACATCAGTGTTTGAGGAGCTGTGGTGCTTCAGCCTGGGGATTGGCAGCGGATTATATTCATCCCTTGCATCTCCACCTGCCTTCAGAAGGCTCACACAGCATGGTAGCTAGTGTCAGGGCTCTGAGAGCATCCCCTGGGGGTTTGACTCCCTGGCTTCAGGGCTGACTTAGATAATCACACAAGCAGCTGATGTCGAAGAGAGCTCTTCAAGGAAGCTCTGCTAAAAAGCCCCAGTGAGGGCCTGTCGGGCTGTTCACTAGCTGAGGCTCTTGCCCTGGCTCCCCAGCTGGGCTGCCTTGCACCTACAGTTGTGCCATGTACTCTGTTTATGTGGACCTTGGCCTGTGGACTTCAGTCCCCAAGCTGACCTTGGACCTGTCTCGTCACCTGGCAGTCGCTGGGCTGTGCCTGAACCTGACTGCCATCACCAGATCTGCTCTGCTCCTCTTGCTTGGGTACTGTGCAGCTGCACCTCTGCCAGTCTGGCCACTGCCCCATGCCTGCCTTCTGCCACCCCCAGCTCCAGGCTCACCTTCCTCCATGGAGCCAGCCCTCGCAGGTGACACGCTGATTGGTGCCGACATCCCCGATGGTGCCTGTAATTTTGCCTGGGTTGTCACCAGCAGAGTGAAACCACAGCAGGAAATAGTCACCTTGTGTCTGCAGAGGACATGCTGATCAGGCAGAACAGAAAGGAAGAAGCTCTCCCGTATTACAATTTGAAGCAGCAATGGGCAGCAGCATTCCTGCACTCATGTGTCACATAGCAAAATCTTAATGTGTGCTCAAGCAGGGAGGGATGTTCCACAAACTGAAGGAGACCATAGGAAAGGGGAATTTCAGGCAGATGGTGATAATGGCTCCCCAACGTGCACACTCTGGAGGTGTGGACTGGGATGTCAGGGTGAGCTGGAGGAGGTGGGCCCTGCAGCCGTGCTGGCTCCCACAGCTGGTGGTTACACGAGAACCTTGCAGCAGCACTCACACAGAGCCACTCTCAGAGCTGGCAGTGAGGTTCAAGAGACAAGGCTAGCTCACCAACACAAAAAGAAGGTGGGCTTGAGCTCTTTATTCCTAGGGTGGACTGAAAACTAATTGTATTCTCATGGCTACCAAAAGACATGGGCTGTTTGGGTCAAAGACCCCACAAGCATCCTTAAAGTCTCTGTCAGTGCCTCACTTTGTGAGTTCAGTGATCTCACTGCAGCTTGTTGCTGCAGGTGTTGTAAAAGCAGCACTGACTGTGTGCTCCATACCTTTGTCACCCTGTTAGGGTGGGTGCCCTGAGGACTTGGCTGCTTGCTGTGGTGAGGCAGGCAGTGCTGTAGTGCTTTAGGGGAAGAGCATCTCTTGGAGAGATGCAGCGACTTAGCCAAAGGTAAGATTGTACCTATCACTACCTGCAGGGTAAGGCTAGGAGGTGCCAGGGCACAAGAGTGTGTTGGGCTGGGCTGAAATGCCTCTGAAGAACAGGATGAACAAGTCCAGGCATGCCAGGAATGCCCTGAGCTTTCTCTGCAATGATGACAAGTGGCTGGGCTCTGCTGTTCAGTGTGTACCCTGGGCAGGTGACTGGTGCTGGGAGGAGCACCCTTCACCTTCCTTTAAACTCTGTTGCTCAGGTATTGCCACAGCTGAGAGCAATACAAATCCCTGCAGAGCACAGCCCTGCCTAAGGAGCTTGGGGGAATGAGGTTTTGCTGGCAGGGCTGCTAGTGCTGACTGGCTAAAAGTCAGTGCCTGCATTTGCAGCACGCTGTATGGAGGTACCTCTAACAGGAACCCTGCAGAAGCCTTGTTTTGACATCTCAAGGCTTTAATAAAGTTTGGAGGTTTGCCTAGGCAGGATGGAGCTTGGCTACAACACAGGCACTTTCGGCCAGTCATGTTTTAACCCAAATGCTCCTCACTACTGCTAATTTTTTAGTATAAACCCATTCTATATGCTGACTTGCTTGTCTCATGCACAGGAGGAAAAGAAACCTTTAGAGTGGGGTGACTTCGGAGCAGCTGAAGGTCGAGTGTATCTGCTGATGTACTCCCCAGCCTTTGCTATCCTCTCTTCCAAAGCATTTCTGAAGCCTTAGAGTACAAGACAGAACCACAGCTCTGGGATGCAGTGTAGAATGTATCTTCTGGTGAGACTTCCACGAGAGACTGGGGTCAGAGAGAGAGAGAAACATGGTGCAGTGTTACTGCAAGGCCTTGTACTTTTTACTGATTGGGCTTGAAGTCTGTGTGACGGTCGAGCCGTGTGGCTGATGTAGACACAGAGAAATGGAGAGGCAGTGAGATGAGGAGATGGTTGACATGGAGACGCAGGATGTCCTGGCAGAGGTCACGAGGATGCTCACAGCTGCAGGGTGGCCATGGATGAACTCAGATCCTCTGCGTCAAGGTGTGATGGAGCCCAGGGGCAGAGGTGGAAGGATTAGGACAGAGATGTGGTTGGCTTTTGGTTCTGTTTGGGGAAGTCAGGTGGGTGGAGTAGGAGGCTGGGAGTGGGGAGGATGTTTATATGGAATATAGCTCCTAGGAACAGGATTTTTGCTTGCTTTTATGCTAGGGCAAACCCCTCCAAAACCACACTAACCACTGTGAGTCAGCACAGCCTGGGGATGGATAGACACTGTAGGTTGGGCAAGAAACCTGACGTGACTAATGCAAAAAGCAAGAAAACACCTCCCATTGTAGCACTGGGCTTCTACCCTCCCTAAAGTCATCCCCCAAAGAGAGAGAGTTAAGTACACTTGCTAATCCAGGATGTTTTGGTTGCCTAGTTTGCTCTCATTTTTTGTCCCTGTGGTTAGGAGAGCAAGAGAATATAAGAATACAAATAATAAACTTGAGGCTCTGGGAATCTTTGCACAGAAGGCTTGGTGACAGCTTGGGACCTGCCCTGGGTGGCACTGAGCCCCTTTCCCAAATACCCAAGGCTCTCAGCTCGTGCCCTGGGAGCCCTTGGCAGGCTGCTGTTTGCCCCCAAAGCAATGGGGTGCTAATACACACTGGTTCACTTGGTTTTGTACTTCCCCTTCCCAGACCTCCAGGGTGGGATGACAGCAGCAGGGAATTGGGGTGGGCACGGGTGGAGAGTTGGAAGGAAATGGTGCAGGTTCACTTATTTATTTGCATGCTAAGCTCCAGCAGCAGCGCAGTGACAGCCGGGTGTGTGTGCTGGCTGCTGATCCCCTCTAGTTAGAGGGCAAATGCTGATGGAGTTGTTTGGCTCCTGGAGCTCTGAGCCCTGCTATTGTGAGCAAGATTTGAACTTTTGCAGGTGTGCTGGGAATAGCCCAAAGCAGTCTTTGTTTTTCTAAAAAACAAGCTATTCTTGTCTTGGTTTCTGGTCAGAGGAATTCATGGCTATTACATTTGGGAGCCAGGCAATGATCACAAATCAATGACTCCACTCCCAGAGTGATTCATCATTAACATGGGAATTTATCCCTTTCCCTGGCTCTCTCCATCACCAGCTCCTGCTCCTGTAGCATCTCAAGTGTCTTATTCATTTTAAATAATTGTATAGTTATGGATGTAGCTGAGGAGGTCTGGAAGGACAGATGCACTGAAACATGGTTGGGCAGCTAAGGGGAGGGAGGGTTTTTGAAGGGTCATGGGGCACCTTGAGGGTGAGCAGAGCTTGGCTGTAGACTGGGGAGCAGTGCTGCCAGCAAGACCCAGGGTCCACCAGCGTTCTCTCTGCTGCAGGGCTCCCAATGATGTCCCTGATGGGCTGGGAAATGGTCCATGTTTTTGCCTGGCTGGGCACAAAGTGAGGTGGAAAGAAATAAAAACAACAACCTGTGCCCAGCCAGACCAAAGCAGGGGTTAGGTAGCGGTCCAGTGGGGAGGTTTTAATGGTCCCAAACATCCCAGGACAGTCTATTCTTAATAATAATTTATAGCACTTAGCACTGTTACACGTTCTTTGCATTTTGCAGGCATTAACCAGAGACTGGGATTGCTTCAGAGCAGGCACTGGCACCGTGGTCTCACCCAGGCCCAGCAGAAAGGCAGGAACTCTCCACAGCCTGCCCTCACTCACCTGTGCACCTGCCCACCTCTGGCTGTTTTCCTGCCCCTTGTCCCACCTCATGATTTCCCTCTCCAAACTAGACCATATCTCTTATGCAGACTTGCATTACAACAGCTGCTGGCCCGGGGACCACAGCTATTGCACCAACAAATACAGCAAATAATCATCACAGCTAGGCAGGGAATTAGTTCCATTTCACAAATGAGGCAGCTGGCACAGAAAGAATAGCTAACTGGTGAGCTAGGAACACATTTCCCAGCTCCAGTCTTCTCTTCCCGGCCTTACAGTGATATTTCCAGAGAACAGCTTAGATTACAACACGTTCAGAGAGGCTAGGAAGCTGAAAGGCACCCCCACCCTCTGTGCTCTCAGAAACGCTCCTTGGTTTGCATTTGGCTTACACAGAAACGGGTGGCCCACATAGAAAACACAGCCAGGCCTGCATCACCCCTAGGTCTTGCCTCTGCTGGATTTACCACTGCAGCTTTTGCTATCACCTGCACGGGCTGCCAGGCTTTAACGTGGGGCCGGGAGCTGCAGTGGCACACTGCAAGCTGACCTGCAGCAGCAGCAGGACGGACTCCGCGGGACGCTGAGCTCTGAGATGAAGTGAGAAACACACATCTGCGAGCCTGCTGCTGCTGCCGCCGCCTCTGTGCTCCTTCCCCCTTCCTGCACCCCCCGAGCTGCCCAGGCTGTCCCGTGCACGGCTGCCGCTGCAAGGAACAGGGCAGTGGCAGCCGGCACGGCTGTGCCCACGGCAGGGGAGACGCAGGAGGGAGAGGTGGGCAGAGGTTCTGGGAAGGATACCTGTCACCTTCAAGAAGCTCGAAAGGTTTGAAGGAAAGCGGTTCACGCATGGAACTGAAACTGAAGCAGGGGGAACTCGCTGCGAGCACTCAGTGCTGGCCACCAGCTATTTAAAGCTTCAGATGCAGCTGAGGCGCAGCTGAGCATAAAGAAGCGGCACGCCTGAAGCTTGTACAGACACACCCAGGACAGGGGCTTTGGAACACTGCTGGGTACAGCTGCAGCAGCTGAGAGGTCAGCAGGGGCTAGGAACCACCCCAGAAACCAAGGAAAAGCTGGGCTGTTTGATGAAAGAGCAGGGCGTGCCTGGTGCCCCTATCAGCCGTGGCTAAACAGCTCGTGGGGCCGGAGCCAAGGGAGCTGAAGACTGTTCCAGGGGCCACACAAGACTGGACAGGAACTGCAATCATGCTCCAGACACGGAGCTATTGCAAAACCTCCAAACAGGCTACTTGGTTCTCAGGAAGAATTCAAACAAGCTGAGAGATATGTTGGTGTGGAAATGACAACTGTAACATTCCTTGTTCGTCCTTGAGACAGACAATATACCATGCCTCAGTTCCCAGGGAAGTCTGAAGCCAGGGTTTTAGCTGCCTGCAAGCACTAGATGAACCCAATCGTCCCCCAGATGGGGCTCCTGGTTGTCCTCTTCTCCCTCTTTCCACCTATGCCTGTCCAGATAGATCAGGCCTAAAAGTACCCGGGGTCCTATTTCACCAGGATTTTTTATTTTCAGAGCAGGCACCACATTTTAATAGAGAGCAAGATGCTTGCTTATTTCCTAGCCCAAACCTTGCAACATCTGTACAAAACTCTCCGGGCAGTGTCTGCAATTGTTTATGTGGAAAAGTCCCATCAAAGAACTGTTTGAGCACTGGACTTTGGTTTTGCTTTTCAAATGTGATTTGAAAGGATGAACCACTACAAATCTCGAGGCCCTCTGGCAGGCATTTTCAAGACCCCTGCCTGTCTGTAAGCTATTTGAGATCCCTCACACAGCATTTTAACCCCCCTCAGTGCTCCACAGTGGAAACCTATCTCTAGCACCCAATTGCTCACCACAGAGCCAGTTTTCCAACTGCCTGGGCTGAATTTGGTTTTATGGAACTAATGCTAAGCTTTACTACTACAAGAAAATTAAAGCAATTCCCTTCCTTCACTGATATTGTTCCCTTGAAGGTGTTTGGAGGCGGAACTCTTGTCCCTACTGAACCATCCCTTTTCACTCCATGCTCTTCCCTCCACACACCTCCCATCCTCGAGTTGCTTTCATCAACCAATAGTCGCTGCTGAGCATTTTTGGGTCATCCTTCCACTCCATTGATCTCCTTTTCGGGAGCAGGATCATCCTAGAGACTCAAGGAACACCCATCCTGCTGAGGAGCAGGCAAGGGGGCACAGCCATCCTCTGGACATGCTGCCATGGACAGGGCTTAGGGAGTATCTGGGGTGCCTGCATGGATGCTGGGACTGATCTTAGTGACAGCAGAGAGTGAAGGGACCAGGAGAGGAGGAAAAGCTGGCAAGTGTCCAGCTGGGACAGTCGGGGACGGGAGGGTGGGCAGCCTGAACACGGTGCTTTCAGTCCGTTGTTGTAGTGCCAGCTAATGAAATTTAACATGTTATTGACCAGACTCTCCTGTCTCTGCCTCAAAAACAATCTTTGTGACTGCTGTGGGTTGTTTTCAAGAGTTCTTAACTTACAAGATCTTTATTATTATTACTATTATTTTAATATCTAAAATAATTAAATTTTTAGACTGAATTAAATCAAATGGACTTTGTTCTCCCCTGGAAGCTGTTTATATAACATCTGTTTTAAGCAGTTTAAAACTCAGTCCGTTGAACTGTGTGAAATAAAATGCTGAAACTACTGTATTTGTTGTGATTTTTTTTTTTTTTTTAAATAAGTCCATCCCCCCTCCGCCTGACTTGCTTCCCAGGCTCGAGCTTAGCCCTGGGTGTCTCAGGGCAGCCGGCTGGATTGACGCCTTCCTCGTCCACGGAGCTGGCAGAGACTGGGCAAGACCATTCCAAGGTACTCGTACCAATCGCTGTATTCTCAGCTGTAAAAGCGTTAGCGAGCAGGGTTTGCAGTGTCATTAGTGGCATCAAACGCTCTGCATCAGACTGCATATCCCATGTATTTGTACATTGTGTATATTCCTTGGTCGGTGAGCAGGCTTTCAGAGCTTCCCTGCACCACGAGTGTGTGCCGGAGCGCTTCTCCCGGGATATTTAAAAGCTGCGCGCGTGGGAACGCGGGAGGGCTGCGCATCCCAGCCCAGCCCCCGCTGCCCGGCAGGGGCGGCTTAAAGAGCCCAGCCCGTGCAGGAGCTGGGGGGTTCCCCTGAGCGACCCCGCTTTTTTGGCAGCGCGGCTCCCAGCCCCGCTCCCTTCAGCCGCTGCCCGGGCGCCCGTGTCCCGCTTTCTCATAACCTCGGCTGCCTCCTCCTCCTCCTTATATATTCATGAAGCAGTGCAGCTGGGGTGAAACAGAAGCTGGGCGAGCCGGGGCGGCAGCACAGGAACAGGAACTCCGTGTGCCTCGCTCCGCAGGGCCGGCCGGAGCCCGCTCTGGATCCTCAGCCGTGCTGGGACAGCGCTGGCCCGCAGGGAAGGGAACCGCTCCCCGCTGGTCGGGCCGAAGCTGCCCGAGCCCTGGGTGCCGGGAGGAGGAGAGTTAACAGTAAGTGAGGCAGTCTCACCACGGATAGCGCTTTCTTTGGGATGTTTCCTTTTCTAAGCTCAGAGCCGGGCCTGCACGCACCCCTGCTCTGTTTGCTCCCCAGCACACCTTCAACCCCTGGGACCCACTAATGGGGCTGGGGATGTCCTCCTGGACCCACAGGTGGAGGAGAGGCTGGAAGCAGAAGACGTGCACAAGCAGGGCCTTTCTGTGTAATTCACATGGGCTTATTTCAAAATACAGAGTCCTGCTCCAGCCTGTTTTGCTCTGGAGAGATTGGCGTGGAGGGTGTTGAGCGATTATATTGCAGTTGTGCTTTTTGGTGGGAGGGAGAGCTCTCAGAGTTCATATGTGCCTGTCTCCTGTGATCTTTTACTACTCCCATGGTCTCCCTTCCATCCCATTTCCTCCGGGATTGCAAAGAAAGGACACACCTCTGTTACTGCAGAGGAAGCTTTGGGGTTTTCTGCCCGTAAATTAACCCTTTGGATAGCTGGAATATACTAAAAGGGTGCAACAGGATCTTCTGTCAGCTGTAGGGAATTGGGATCTGATTAGCTCAAACCAAGCCCCTTACCTGGACATTATCAGCACAGGCAGCACCTTGACACCAGCACCCCTTGTTCACTGAGAGCTCCATCCCAGCTTGGAGGCAGCATCCTGATCCCACCAGTCCCCCATTCCAGGGCTGGAGCTTTGCCTCACTGCATGGTGTGCTGCCAGTCTGATCCAAGGAGGAATGTCCAGCCCTGTCCAGCCTTGCTGTGTGCTGGATCAGCACATAGGGAGTGTGCTGATCCATTAGCCCTAAATTTAGGGGACGTTGGTACCAGGTGCTCCTGCCAGAACTGAGCATCCCATTAACCCACTGCTTCTGCAGGATGGGCCAACAACTTCATATCCCATTGCCAAAGTGCCACCTTCTGACCTCTGCTAATGCTTCAGTCTTTTCTCCCTGTCAAGGTGCAGCTGCAAGATGAAACCTCCATCTGGGCAAGGCATAAGGCTGGCACACCTTCTCCTGAGCCTGGCTTCCCTCTGCCATCCCAGCCCTCTCTGGGAGGACCGTGACTCCCTGATGCAGGAGGAGAAAGCCCATCAGATAGGTGGCAACTTGGTGCTGAATAGGCAGGAGCAGCAGCTCAGTACAAAGCTTGTAAACCTCAAGAAGAAGGAAGTGGAAACAGCCATAACTACAGGACAGTTTCCTCCAAGCATGCACTTCTTCCGGGCAAAAAGCCTCATTGATCAGAGCATGGTGTTCAGCATATTAAAGCGCATGCCAAAAGGTAGGCTTGGCTTAAGGAGTCTCATCTTATTCATCCTTTCCCATCTTTTGCTTTCTGAGCTGGGACGAAACACAGGATGTGGGAGACAAGCTTATGAGAGCTGTAAATTGTGCTCTCTGGGTTCCAGGAAAAGCCCTGACTCCAAGCTGAGGGATGGGGTAGGGGGAGAGAGGAAGAGGGGGATGGATTGGATGAATACACATTTCCAGCAATTGTGGCATTTGGTTTGACTTACAATATGGATCCTTAAGTCTTTCAAGAGTGGAGAAGGGGCAGAGGAAGCAAAGGCAACAAGAAATAACAGACATCCCCATTTACTCAGCATGTTCCAGCCAGGGTGTCTCTTTTTCCCACATACACATTCCACAAACAGGCTACCAACCTTGTTTTATTATGTATCTTAGCCAAAAGCGTTGCATCTCCCAAAAAAAGTTTCTGCAGGTGGTTCTGTAGCAGACCTGGAAGTCTGCTGGAAAGTCTGGGGGCACTAGAGGGGGAAGGGGCTACCAATAACACTGAAATCCTTATTTTCTTTGCTTGTTGTGTACAAGGCAAAGCCTGTGTACTTCCAGCACTTAAAGCAAGCTTATAAAAGGGAGAGAGAACAATGTTTTACATGGGCAGGTAGTTACAGGACCAGGGGGATCAGTATTGAATCCAAAGAAGAGATATTTAGATTACATATTAATAAAAGTCTTTACTCAGAGGGTAGTGAGGCATTGGAACAGGTTGCCCAGAGAAACTGTGGCTGCCCCATCCCTAGAAGTGTTCATGGCCAGATTGGATGTGGCCCTGAGCAATCTTCCCAACTTCTCCCTCCCAGTCTCCGCTGTGGGATGCAGATCTCAGTCTTGCACCATCCTAATTCATTACCATAAACAATTAGTATGTCAGAAATGTCATTATCCTTTCATTACTGAATTGAACAGTTAGCAATTTAAAAGTATTCTCCTCTTCACCTCCAGCATCATTGATACCAAGTGAGAGTCAAAGCAAATAATTAACACTTTTCAATCCAGGTGATGTTTAAATGGGTTCTTGGAATCTTTGCAAGGGCTATAAGCTTTTAGGGCCAAGATCACATCCTTGTAGCTGTTTGAGTAGTACTTGATCAGAGCCCCTGGGAGTTCCTGTTGTTTCAAGCACTATTGAAATGTCAGTTGCTGCTCACATAGGGAAGAAGGTGACATTGCCAGCCAGAGGAGGGTCAGACAGCTGCAGCATGCCCAGTCTGGTGCACCAGCTCTGCTGAAAGCAGCATCCACAGCTCCTCAGCATCTTTACAGCCAGACCCTATCTAGTGGGAGATCATAGACATGAGTCTATATTAGATTAGTCCACTATAAATTATAGTCTGGAACTTAGTCTAATGTCAAATACATAGCAGTCTCATGTCTTGTTCTTGCTATTCCTGTTCTCCCTTTACCCCTAAGGGCATCAAAGCTATTTTGACTAAGAGGCCTCCCCTAGACTATAAAATACGTATCTAAGACTTCAGCTCTCACAGTGTCTTCCCTTTACAACGGTGAGCCTTAGTTCAGGTACCAATAACACCAGCAGTCTTTGGAAAAAGAGAGATTTCAGCAAAAGGAAATGACAAGGAAGGTGAGCATACAGAGGATGCTTCCTGTGCCAGGGAGACTGGCAGTTGCCAACATACTGCACAATGACAGAGTGCCCCAGAGGCCCTGCGTGCTGGCCAGCAGCAGATGTACAATGTAAGCGAGCGTGCTTTTGATAAGGCACAGAAGTAGATTGTACTTCTGCATCTGAATGCAATTCCCCAGAGTAACGTGGTCTGGGGTTTTGGTCTGTGCCAGAGTTCCAGAGAGCTGAAAGAAGAAACACGGACCAGACACAAAAATTGAAGCTGTGATCCAGAGCTTTGCTTCAGGTGTGCTTCAGCCAGCATGCCTTGTAAAATGCTGCCTCCTGTGCGAGTTCCTCTTTAAATCAGTGCAGCCTGAGCCAGCTCGCAGCAAAGTCTGTCTGAAAGACCTTTAATAACTCGGAGCATTTTCCATCCCAGTGGAGAAGCAGAGCTCCCTATTGATTTCCCCCCTCCCTGTGCCCCCAGGGAGCCGTCACGCTCTGCCTGCCCAGTGTCTGATGGGGAGGGGGCCGCATCCTTCAGCCTGGGGGAGGCAGAGCAGCCGCGCGGTCCTTGCTGGCAGAATTCACTCACAGCCTTCTAGAAGCGTTTCCAGACGCCCCTGGATGGGCGAACGACCCGTTCTCACATTAAACAGTGCCAATGTNACCAGGTGCCGTGCTCCACCTGCACGACTTCGCCATGCTGGGCGCGGGCTGGCTGGTGTACAATGCCTCTTACCTGCCCGACTGCTACATCTGCTTCACCCGCACCGGCTCCGTCCGCTTCCGCTTCTCCCGGCCGCGCCCTCCGCACCCGCCGCCGGCCCAGTGCTCCCCGTGGGTTCTGCTGGGCTCCTACCGGCGACAGCTCAGCGACGTCGCCGAGTTTGACAGAGGGTGAGTGAAGAGGGGTGCCTGAGCCTCTTGGTGTTCCGTGGCGGCGTTGTGTGGCCAGCAGGAGCGTTCTGGCCCAGTTTTCCCGTTTGCTCGCTGCTCTGGAAGCGAGGAACTCTGCTTAGGGTTATGCACGTGAAAAAGCAGATAGTGAATATAAGAGCTTGAAGGATGCTGCATTAAGTATGCCAGAGTCAGGAACCATAAAACCTCAATTTTTCTGTGCGCACTCACTCTGGCCCTCTGCACAGACATGCTGAGGACAGTACCTTAAGTAGATTTATGAGACCTGTCCCCAGCTCTCCTCAGCACTCAGACTGAATGGGCTCTCAATGTGGGACAGGGCTGCATGGTGCCTCATCCAGTGAGGTATCCAAAAACTGGATGGGGAAGTCAGGTAGCTGATGAACAGGCTCTCCCCAACAGCAGAAAAGTCCTTTGCAAAGTCATCATTTTGATTCAGAGCAAGACGTTGGGCAAACTATTTATGTTAATTACTGCACTAGCAAAACCCCTCAAAATTCCCAGAATAAAACCCAACCCAACTCTCCCTCCAAACACCAAAGTTGTTTTCTGAGGCCTGCCTTTGAAATCCCACTGGCACCCACCACCTGGAAGCACGAGGCACTCATTCCCTACAGGCCCCTCAGGCACCAGGAGCTGTGGCTCGCCCTCCTGAGCACAGGAACTTCACACACAGGACCCCTGCCTGGTTTGGGGGCTCCTTCCCCTCAAACAACCCCCTGCTTACAGAGCTTCTGCCCTTCCAGGCAAGGCTCCTGCAGCTGTGCAGGTGCTCTCACCTCAGCTGGCTCCCCTCCCTGCAGGCAGGTCCTGCCTTTACTGCTGGCAGCCTTTTATCAGGTCCGGGCTGGTCTGAACCACCTGGCATTTATTCACTTACAGGTGGCTGGGAAGAGCCTGGCTCCTCCTCCAGCCAGTGGTGATGGGAAGACAGAATACTGTCTCCCCACCCAGGGGCCATTGATCCCCGGACAAAGCCCTGCTGAAAAGGCCAAGAGGAAGCGTGCAGTTCTTCCGTGGTGTGTGGGGGGCTGGAGAGAGCACGCTAAATAATGCATGAAGTCAGACACTGAGCGATGAGGACAAAGGAAAATATTGAGTAGCCATCCATTCAGAGGGCACCGCTGTCCGTGACGCTCCGGGGGCTGGGGTCTGCAGAAAAAAAGAGTATGGGGTGTCATGTAATGACAGACAGCATTGCCATGCCAACACATGAGGAGAGGGACGGATTAAGGCAATGCTGATGACCCTAATTCCAGCATTTCTGAAGTGAAACTTGGTGGGTTTTACTGCAGTGCTCTTCAGTGTGGTTGTGGGATCTTAAACAGAGACCTTTTAACTCCTAGTGAACTGGTATCCCCTCCACGTAGAAGCTATCTGGGCTCTGTGCCCTGCAGATCTGGGAAGGAGGTCAGGTTACGAAGCTGAGGAGCTTCCAGACTTGTGGCACGGTATTGCCTTCCCTCCCCAAAACCAAAAATGGGCAGGGCAGAGGGGTCTGACTCTCTAGAGCATCCACCATGCCTCTCTTATGGAGGTCCAGAAGGGAAGGAGGAAGTGATGCCAGACCCTGGGCTCTTGCCCTTTTATATCCTGAGGCTCAATTGCCCTGACACGTGATGGATAAGATCCAGCGAGAAGTCACTTATCTCTGTCTTCCAAAGAGAAAACTGGTTCCCCATTAGCTCCCTTCCATTTCTGCTGGGAGTGATGAGGAAGGAAAGATGACAGCACCAGCTCTCTTCAACCACACCAGGAGACCCATAAATAATGTGCAAAGAATTGGACTTTGAAACAGCTTCACTTCCTTAAAGCCCAAGCAATTGGTCTGGGCTTAGAAGTGTCTCAGGAGCAACCCTTCATTGCTCTTGTTTTTAGTTGTGTTTCCATGGTATGATGCCACTTTGTGGCAGAGGCTGAAGAGCAGGTCATCCTGTACACCTGGGGCTGTGCATTGTGTGGTTCCCTCTGTTCCTGTGTGGAAACACTTGTTTTCAGAGGCAGTATTGCCACACTCCTCTTTTGTATTTGTCTGACAGTGTTTAGTGGCCACAAGTCAGAGCAGGGCTTCAGAGTGGCAGGCACTGCACAGGGACACAAGACAGAGCCTCGCTGCAAGAGTCTCCCCAAACATGGAGGGGAAACTGAGGCAGAGGCCAGTGACTCAGCAAACATGTGCCTGAGCCAAGAACAAACTTGGATTTCTCACATCCCGGGTGCTGACTTACCCATTTGAGCATGTTGTCCTTCGTTTCTTGCCCTTCCGTGCTCATCGCCACAAAATCACAGAGGAGTCATTACGCATAATGTGCAAACACACCAACAACAGCCACACTGAGGCACTTCCCCTCCTATTTTCATCTAATCCCTGGGCACTAGTCTAGGGGTTAGGAATGTTTCTGGCCGTCTGGAAATAGGTCTCTAGCCAGGAATAGGCCCCAATCTGTTCTGCTTCTCAGTTTCTGGAAACTCTCCCAGTCTCTTGAACATGTGCATCCCAGGCTACTTCTCTCCTGCACTCCTCTCTGCCCTTGAGCACTGACAAGCTGAGAGAAAGCAGATGTCAGAGGAAAGAACGGATGGATAGTTGGGTGGTTTCAAGAAAGTGTCAAGGGAATATGGCAGCAGGGAAGGGCTCTCATGCAAGACAGGGTGGATCAGCAAATGTGAAGGAACAATGGAAATGTTCCTGAGAAGCTGCACCTTTTTCACCTTACGGCATTTCTGATCAGGAAGGGGTGGAAGAAAGGGGAATCTGCATGACTTTTGCCGTTTGCACTTTTAGGTACATATAAGTGTGTGTGCATGTGTGTGTATGTGTATGTGTATGCTTTGGAAGGGACTCCTTTTGTTTGTTTCCCTCAGGAGAAGGTGTAATCATTCATATTCAAAACACACATCTCATGGTCCAAGACCCCAGAGTATTGTGTTACTGGTAAGCTTCCGAAAGGATGCTGTTAGGAGAGCCAGGAGACCACGGGCCAAGGGACAGCGAAAGGGAGGGAATTTTGCTTTCATACTTAAAAGGAAAAACAATCCTCATTTATTTTCTTTACAATCAATAGAGGAGAATGTCATTCTTTCCCTCAAGAAGCAACATAATGGCTGCCATCTCCAAAGCAAGAGCGTGCCCCCAGATATTTAGGGAAGCAGCATTGACATTCCAGATATTTGTAAAATACCACCGCACGCCCCCCGCCAGCAGCCCAAGGATTGAGGCTGTCCCCAGCAGAGCTCTCTATCACCAGGATGAAGTCATCTGTGAGGGAGCTGACACCACGGCTGAGGCTTCAGGGACAACTCCCCTGGGCGCTGGCGGCTGCCCGGGCTGCCATCACCTTCCCCTGCGTGTCCTCTGACTGCCTTATCTCACAGAAAAATAGGGCAGCGTGTGCAGTACAAGGGGGGAAAAAAGGAATAAAAATCCACTACAGAAACAAAGCACTCTTCTCCCTCTACAAGTCTCCCCTTGGGGAGAAGAAGAGGGGATGAGAGAGAGGGAGAGAAAGCGAATGAACCACATGTGACAGATGTTAGTCACACTATTTAATGCACCACTGGAAGACATTTAGATACTATGGTGAGGAGAGGGGCATAATTACCCACTGAGAACAGAAAGAGGAGCAGGAAAAAGGATCCCTTTAAAAACAAGGCAACAAAACCTTTCACTTTTATATTATACAGCACAGGAAAGAAAAACGGGGAAAAAAAACCAGGAAAAGAGAAAGCAAACCCACAGTTGAAAATAAATAATCCTTGGCTGGTCATTTTAGCTGTGCCCCTTTGGGCATATGCATTGCAATAGCATTGTTCAGTGCATATATGACATGACATGGAAGGCTATTTGTAGTCTGCACCTGATCACTGGCAAAGGCCCACTCCAGAAAAGAAGCACAAAAAAATTGTATTTATGAAGCTTTGCTTCATTTGCATGAGCTACTGATGGCAAAAGCCCCCAAACCCTTAGGAGATTATCTGGTTATCAAGGATGGATCACTGTTATGCAATAAATCTTCAACAGTTGTAAGGATCAATAATCAGTCTCAAAGGGAAGGGGATTATAAAGAGAAGTACAATTTGATTTATGTGCTTTTAGGAGCAGGGTAGTGTGGGGATTTATTGCTGTTCTAGCCCAAGAGCACAGGCTAAGTAAACAACCACGAGTTTGTACAGCCAGATTTAAAGGCAGGGAGCGGAGCCCTGCGTGCGCTCCTTGCTGGAGGAGCCGAGTTCTCAGAGGACAAGGGGAGAAAGTGCTGGGAGCCCGACTAACCTCCCATCCTTATCTGAAACGGAGCTGCCTGGAGTGGCGAGAACGGGCTTGCACGGCCTTTTGATCCATGGGGAGGTTTTTCCCTGAGCGCTCGCAGCGCCGGCGGGAGCAGCCCCGCTCGGCTCCCGGCTCTGGGCAGGTGCTCTCCGCTGGCGTGCCGAGCTGGAGGGGAGCTGCCCTTCGGCCACGAGGGAAGGGGGAGAGTCTCCTTCCCCCAGCTCTTCCCACACGAAACCTCCCTGAGAAGCAGCAGCACACCCTTTCTGCCGGCGGCTCCCCCCCTCCGCAGCTCGGGCAGCCGGATCAGCGCCTTCGAGATGCTCCTGGCTGCTGCATTATTCCTGGTTTCTAGGGTGATGCCGTGGTGTCTCCCACTGCTGCGAGCTCCTCGCTGCCCGCCCCTTCCGTGGTCCAGCTCGGTCTTCTCTGGTTGCATGGATTACTGAACAGTAGCTGGGGTTGCCCAGTGTCATGTGATAATGGCACCAAAGCCCCTATTGTAGTTGCATGGGAGGGCAAAGCCCAAGTTGCTGTGGAAACCTTAACTCTGAATTTTCCTGGCTGTTGAGCATTTAAAGTCTCATCCTTAACAGCAGTAGCATCTCTTTTATGTACAGGTTTGCTTCTAAAATTGTTCTTGGCAAAGAAATTAACAGAGTGAGGTGGAATTGAAACTGCAGCCCCTGGAAGAGAATCCTTAGAGAATGAAACAGCAGGCAAATCCTGGGGGAACGGGCTCTGTTTTATGGGCAGGATGGAGGGATTCACAAGGCATATCTGTCCAGGATGTCTTAGTTTATGAATTTGGACCAGATCACGTTTTACATCTGTAGGGGGGCTGTGGGGGTTTATTCCATCCACAGAAGTGTCCTGGATGAAGATAATAAGATCACAAATCAAAGCCACACCTCCCATATAACAGAGCAGCGCACTGCATGAGGATGGGGGCCAAGACATCAAACAGGAAACATTATTAAAGATCATTAGCTGTTACTGAGGGGAAACAATATACTCAGATGAAAGCTGAAGCATGGCAGAAGGTATTTCTGTCTGAACCTGCTTAGCCCCTGACATGAGATAAACACTGGGCCAGCAAGAAAACATCTGTAGGTTTCTGTGATGGCTTCCATTCGTCCACCCAGGAATGAATTTAATCACCCCTGCATTGCCACTTAGACTTTGCCCACTGGTAGGAGAAATTTATTATGAACTACTCTTCAGGTGGAAGAAGGAGGGCTGTTGCCAGAGGCAGGGCTTCAGGTGAGATGAAGGCTATTAGGTTGTCAGAGGATGGTGGTGTGGCACAGATGCTCACCCTGTCCTAAATGCAAGCTGTCACCCACAATTAGATAATCTTGCAATTTACTGGCTCCCTTAAACTATGCTTGATAAAACTACCCACTGTCTCTCTGGATTTCTGAAAGAGGCTTATATGCCAGCTGAGTGTATGGAGGAAATGAATACATTTCCATCACACTAAGGAAAAGCCAGGACTGAGATTCTTATCAGCTGTTTCCCTGAAGTAGCTATCAGCAAGGCAGGCAGGGCATCAGGTTTGTTTTCACTGGTGGGGAAAAATGATTTCTGATTCAGAATTGTCTTCCCCTTGCATTTTTTTGTTTTTTAGAAGGCATATTTTGACAATACCAGGAAGGAACCAGGACAACTTAATGGGCTCAGCAAGCAGGTTGGTGGTGGCCCAGAACATGGCATCTCCTGTAAACTCAGTCTGCCTTTTAGGTGCTGAACAGAGGGCCAAGTGTTGTGACATCTTATGTGCATTGAAGATTCTTGGGAAAACATATTGTCTGCAGGAGTAATGTGCCTACTTTCAGATTAGGGAAACCCTGGGTAGCAGAGTATAATTGATATAAAAGCACAATACTTGCTTTTGTAACTCTGTTCCTTGAAAAAGGGAGGGGCAGATTTTAAGCGCCTACTCCTACCCTGCTTACAGTTCAACATGTATCATACAAATTCTGTGCCAGCCATTAGAGGAGTAAATACAGGTAGCAGAAAAATGACCTGAATGCTTCCTAGTTGCACCAGTCGCTGTTATGCCTGTTGTACTGCAGTGCCAACAGGCTCTGTTTGTTCTTCTCATTCCTTCTCTTCTCCCTTTTCTACAGCTTGCTGAGAAACCTGACCCTGGTGACAGATGACCCTGAGCTGGCCTACCCCTCTCAGACTTTCATTTGGAAAAGATTTGAAGAAATCTTTCTCATTGCCTCTGGACTTATCTGCTATGCACCTGTATTCAAGGCCTATTTCTACCAGGGGCTGCTGGAGCTCTATGAAGATAACATACAGTATGCTGAGATAAGAGCTATCCTGCCTGCGGTACGTGTGGTTTGGCTTCTCTAGTACTCTTTTAAATCCTTATTTCTCCATAACTTTTCTCAAGCCCCATCTTGAATTTAGTTTTTGGATGTTTGCATACCTGCCCTTCTAAGGATGCTGGAAAACCTTGATCATATTCAAACGTCTTTCTTGGAGATTTGCATAGGCAAGGGCTTGAAAGTGAGAGACTTTTTGTTCTTAATGGCTAAGGGAGATACCTGCTGTGAGATCAGGACAAAACTACATTGTACAGTCAGAGTGGGAGCTGTGTCAAAATCTTGCTCATTGGGAAAACGAAGCTCAGTTTTGTCTGCAGCAGAATCACCTATTCTGTGACAGGTACTCTGAACAAATTTCCTGTCTTGAATAGAGACTTATTCTGGAATAGTTATGTTATTTTAAATCCTCAGCTTATTTCAGAATGATTACTCTGAATAGGTGACTCAATCAATTAGCAAAACACAACCTTCCACAATTTGGAGACAACCTAAAATTTTGGCTGTGTGTATGAAGTATGAACTGCTCCTTTCATTGCCATTGACACTAAAATCTGGTAATTGTTCAGACCTTTCTCCCTGCATGTCACCCAGAGCTGATGAGATTGTCCTACAAACCCACTCTGCCCTAATGCCTCCCAAGCACTAGCAGACCACACCACCCTAAGTGTTCCCACTTTCCCAGTGATAATTTTGTCACTGCAGACACACCCTTCCCATACAATTCTCCAGCCCAGCTCCATGCTGGACTCCATGGGGGTGGCAGTTCTGACATGCCTGAGAAGGATGTATTTATTGCAAAGGGGGGAAAAAAAGGGATGTTGAAAAGTCCACAGAGTTTACCTGTCTTTTACTTTGCTGGGTGTTGCCATAAGTCAGTTGCTCTGAATACAGTCACCACCTGTCTTTGGGGTACCTGGAAAGAGAAAATAACAGCCATGTCAAAATGCCTGTCCTGTGAGGCACCGTGAGTGCTGGCATCCCCTCAGGCCACACAGGTTTCCAGGCCAAGAGTATCTGCCATGATACAAGTGCGTGGGCCTGACTGGAAAATACCCTGCCTTTACCATCAGCCCTTAGACGTGGTTGTAAGTCTTTTTGAAGAGAGGCTTGGCAGGGAAGGTTTGCTTCCCATCCAGCTCCTAATGCTGGCGGCAGCCATGGGAGCCCGCAGAGCCCTGGGGCTGAAGTGCTGTGAGCTCCAGGCAGGCTGCCTGCAGCCCGGGTGCCACGGCAGGGAATGCCAGGAGCTGCAGCCACGCTGGGATGGAGGGCAGCATGGGCAGCAAAGGGACAGCCAGGCTGAAGCTGGGGTGAGAGGGCAGGGAAATGCCCCATGGGGCAGGTCGAGGTGAGCAGGGTGTGATGGGAATAGCAAGATGCTCGTGTGGCTGGAGATCCTCCACAGGGCTCGGACAGCAGCGCTGACACTGCAAAAGCTCTCCTTGCAGCAAAGCCGCCCCTGAGGTAAAGTAAATGAAAACTGGGATTTAGTGTGCAACAGCAAACACTGTGGAAAAGCCCCCTAAGCCCAGCTGTGTTTGCAGATTCAGCTGTGTAAAGTCTCACATTCCCATGGGCTACAGCTGGGGAAAATTCCCTCTGAGCATCTGCAGCTGCCCCACGGCTGCTGGTGCCTGCAAGGGGGACACCACGTTGTGATGGGGTGTGGGGCTCTGCGAGGGCCATCCCTGCAAGGGACAGCACCAGAGAGGAAGTTAGGGGGTGAAGTGGAGCAGTTGAAGGCTGGAGGAGAAAGATGACAGAGAAAAGAATGGTGAGAAGGGTGAGAGGAGAACTGATGGAGTGGTTTCAGCTGCTGTCTCTGAGGGACTCCAGGCAGGGCCTTTGTGGAATAGTATCAATTGGCCATTCAGGGTCTCCACCCCTGCTGAAATCAGGGCAAAAGGCCTGAGAACAGCTTTGGTAGTGAGGAACCTCCAGAGCAACTTGATGAGACAGAGCTTGCCAAAAGGATTATTTTTCCTAGTTTGCAGCCAGAGACCTGGGAAAGCATGGCAAGACTAAATGACTGACTCAAGGTCATGAAGCAGAACTCTGGCAGAGGGGCGCAGGAGCCCAGCTCAGCTGGTAGCTCATGGAGCTCAGCCATTGCATGCCTTGGGGCTGCCTCAGCTGACAGACTGCCACTGCAAGTCTCAGAGCATGTGTGAGCCACCAGACAGCTGGACAAAACACTCCAGCATTGGATACAGACAGGAGTAAGAGGTCACGGTCTCCTCTGGGCTCTCAAGGGCGTTTGCTTGCCATGTCTGAACACTGAGAAACTTGTACCACACAGGAGGGAGGAAACCCACTCCTTGGTTCTTGCCAGCTGGTAAAAGCTTGAAGAATAAAACGTTCTGCACAGATTTTACTGCTTTTGTTTTCCTGCCCTGTTCTCAGGGCCACAGCACTCTGCTTCTCCCAAGGTTTTTATCATTTCATTTCTCCCACCTTCCAGTAAAACACTTAACTACTGCTTGTCACGTGCTTTTCACACTGCAGGTGTATGAACTGGATGGCACCCAGCACAATAAATCATGGTCTGTGGCAACCTACCGGGAAGTGACCAGGCAGTTCGTGAAGGAGCACCCAGACTTTGTTGGAGCCAAGATTATATTTGCAGCGCACAGGTAGAGGCTGAGCAGGGCTAAGAGTGGCTGTGCTGTGTCGGAGGTGGGCAGAGGGCTGGGAGAAGCAATGCTAAGGGCTGGGCTGGAGTGCCGGAGTTGGTTGGCTGTGTCCACATGCATCATTAGAGCCGGGGTGTTGACTCCTGAAACATTCCCTGGCATGTGTGAAAGGCCGAGGGTGAGAACTCGTCTATATAAGCCTGCATACGTGCGAAGTGAAGGCGAGCTGCGCAGAGCAGTGAGCCCGGGCAGGGCTGCCTGTGTGCGTGCCCAAGCCGAGCCTGCTCTCCTCCTGGGGGAGCCTGGATGCACTCCCCCTCCCTGCAGAGCCTGAAGCACTGACAGCGGTGCCCGAGTACAGGCACTCGGAGTGGCAGAGGTCCCTGTGGGACCCTGCACACGCCGCTCCCCGGCAGCCCGTGTACGGTACGTTCGTGCTGCTGCCCGGGCAGGCAGGCACAAGGCTGCTCTCCAAGTCAGCCAGATGCCATGAAGTCGTGTGGGGTGATCCTCAGCAAGAAGAGCAGACCTCTCAGCAGCACTTACTCGCTCTGGTTTGGCACAATGCCCTCTCCGGTTCGGAGCTGGCTTGCCTCTCTGGCCAGCTTGAGTATGGACACAGTCTGCAAAATGCACCGAGAAGTTTAAGTCTGATAGGGCTGGAAGAAACCTAAATGTAAAACTCTCTTGAAATGCAGTTACTGCCTCATCTCCCAACAAAGCAGCTGGGAGGAAAGAAAAAAAATTAAAGATTTTTCTCTCCGCATTGTTGTGTTCCCTTCCCTGCTTGGTAAATGGGAAAGCCAGTGAGTTAGACAGGCATGCCTCAACTCAAATGACAGCAGGGTCTAGCCAGGCATTTCCTGGTCATTCATGGGTTTCCTTTCATAATATCAATTTTCTACTGCTGCTCCTCTAGAGAACTGAAGCTGGCTGTCAGATTCAGGAGCAACTTGCATTTTGGAAATACCCCCGGGGCCCCCATTTCACAACTCAAACCCTGAGAAGGCAGGCCCGTGGGAGTCAGCCTCTGCAGCTCTTTCTCTCTCTTGCTCTCTAGGATGCTGAATGTTTCCCAGATTAAAGAAGCCATCCTCACTGCCATGGCACTCAGAGACCGCTTCCCAGACACCCTGGCAGGCTTTGACCTGGTAACTGTGTTTCTTCTGGGGCTTCACGTTAACCCCTGGTGATACAGGCACATATATACTGTGGCATATGTTGTATACCAGAGCCAGAACCTCTGCTGCTGTACTGAAATCAGTATTAATGAATTGCAAATCCTCCAGCTAAGGATTTTGTTCAGGGTAATTGACAAAATCCCCTGAAAGAATCAGCTCCCTACCCCACAGCATTGTAATTTCAGCACAGCTGGCACCTCGTTTATATAGAGCTGTAAGTCCCACCATCTTCCCAAGTGTGCTCAAAAATACCTTTCTGCTTTCCCCCAGGTTGGTAATGAGGACGAAGGTCATTCTTTATGGGACCTGAAGGATGCCCTGACCATCCCATATTCCATGGGGGTCAACTTGCCATACTTCTTCCATGCTGGGGAGACTGGTGAGCATGAAGACTCGAGGCTTGTTACTGCTTGCAGAGGCAAGACTGAAGCCTTGCAAAGAGCAGAAGCAGCAAGCCTGGCTTGCTTGCTGGCTGTCTCAAGAGGATGGGTGTGCATACCTGTGCACATAACCAGTTTCCCCTACGCTTCTTCCCATACCAGTTTGGAGCTGTGTCATTCCCACATGACCCCTCCCTTACCTGCTCCCTGCTTTTGACTGTAGGTGTCACGTTGCTCAGCGTCTTTGGCCTGGTGTGACAAGGAGTGACGTGTAGGAGTGATTGCTGGTAGCCATTTCCCCTTTGGAACAGCACTCACTTCCCATCCACAACAGCAGCAGAATCCCCCAGCCATCATTTTACATTTTAAGGTGAAATAATGTTTGAGCCAGACTTGAGTCTTAACTGGACAGGCTTATCAAAGTAACTGATGTACCCTTCATTCCTGGGGAAATGTATTATTATTGGCAATAGATTATTCAGTCTGCACTGGTGGGATTTATCCTAACCATGAGAGTCGTGCCTAACTTGTGCCTTGTATGTTGCATGTTGACATCTACAGAAAAAGTGTGGTTACCCTGGGCTCCCTTTATAGTCAAGGGCAGGAGCAAGCACTTCTAAGCCACAATACATCTCATTCTAATGCACAGGCTACTCCCCAATAATTGTTACTTCTCTCCATTGACAGTTAATGGAGTCCAGCATAATTAGCTCAGCTGCAAGAGCAATACTGTAAATATCTAAAGCCAGGTGAGATGAGTGGGTATCTCTATGCTGGGCAATATCCTGGGCATATTTAGATCTCTGTTTCACTGAAAATGTAAGTGGAAACTCTGAGCATGAGCAACCCTCTCACCTTTCAACTGGGACATCTATTAACAAAATCGTTTAGCAGTTTGAGAAGCTTTATTTCCTCACAGCACTGCAGTGACTCTTATCTGTCTCTGCTCAGACTGGCAGGGCACCTCTGTAGACAATAATGTGCTGGATGCATTGCTACTGAATACCAGCAGGATTGGCCATGGACTTGCTCTCATTAAACACCCAGTAGCCAAAAGTTTGTCTCTGAAGAGGGATATTCCTGTAGAAGTCTGTCCCATCTCCAACCAGGTATGTTGTTGAAAGCTTAGGTCTTGTGGTTTGGTCACTGCAAAGAGGTTTTCCATAGCTGTGAGGGTCAGCTGGGGGGTACCTACAAGTTTTGATGCACACAGGCTGGCTTAGTTTCCTTTGCACCACCTCATACTGCAGTTTCCTACGTTGACACACGCTGTGAATAAGGTTTTTAATGCCAGTCAGCAAAAAAATAATTTAATTCGTATCCAGAGGAACTTGGGAAGGCAGTCCTCCCTAGTGTAGACGAGGCCCAGAGCCATAGAGGTGCCTTAAGAGACACAACTGATAACACTTCAAAGCCAGGAGGGCCAGAGGCTGAGAAGCTGGGATTGTAACTCGAATCCTTGGTTTTGCAGAATTCATAACCAGTGGGAACTCTTTTGCAGCACATTAGCATGGTGCCATTGTCCCCTGTGTGCAGCAGAAGGGATAGTTTGGGTGGAGATTTACTAGTGTGAGACTTAAGGGAGAGAACCCTGACACCAGCTGCAGATGCCTCAAGCTAAGCACCACAGCAAATGTGTAACCAAAAGACTGTTCCTGAATTGCTCACAGTCAAATTGTTCTAAATAAACACAAGTTATTCACCCCGCTGGCCTTGATTAAGGTGATTTATTTAAGAAATTCATCTCCTTGTACAGTCAGTGGAGACAAGCTGGTTCCTCCTGCAGCAGTTCAGAGCAGAAAACATTCTGAACAGCCCCCTGGAGCCTGTCCCTCCCTGACCACTACCTGCTGGCACAGGTAGCCCTGGCAGGTGTCAGTGTGACACAGCTGCAGCAATAACCTGGCTTGGTGTTGTCTCCCACTCTTCCCCACCCAGGTCCTGCTGCTGGTAGCTGACTTGAGGAGTCACCCTGCAGCTGACCTCATGGCTGAAGGGCACCCAGTCGTGATCAGCCCCGATGATCCCCCCATCTTTGGGGCAAAGGGAGTCTCCTATGACTTCTACGAGGTGTTCATGGCCATCGGAGGGATGAATGCTGACCTGAGGACCCTAAAACAACTTGCACTCAACTCCATAAAGTAAGTTCATCACCTCTCTCACCTTGTCATAGTAATCATAAGGAGACTATCAGCTTGCTCCCCTTGCTTGCATTTGGGTTTTGGCCCCAGAGTCTCCTCTGCCACAAGAACTGTGCTTCTGTTAGTACAAAATCTCCTCTGTGTGTCTCCTCCAAAGGCAGGACACAGGCACCCCAGAGGATCCTCTGCCCGTGCTCTCAAGTGCCTTTCTCTTACTCCATGTATCAGTTTATTCATCCTTTTCCATTCTTTGTGAACTTCCCTCCACCACCTTGTTCTGGGTTTGGGAGAAATTGTATGTATCTTATCACTTGTCTATTTCTGCCAGAATTTGACTTGCTGCAGTGCTTGCCATGACTCAACTGGGAAACACAGGAAAAACAATTAGCATTTAGTTTGGGTGTATTTAACCCCTTTTTCTATTAACTGGACAGTTCTGAATGTCCAAAAATAGTTTGGATATGATGCCCAGGGTCTTCCTGCACATTCCTTGGTTCCTGCCTGTTTTACACCATGTTACTCTCTGTGGTGCAGGCATGTCCTGCAAGGGTTAATCTCTTGCTGCCTCCTGCCTTTTCATTTCGGTGAAATAGCTGCCCCCTTGTCTCCTGCCTGATACTGATTTTCCTCCTCCTCACAGATACAGTGCCATGCTACCGGATGAGAAAGCCAAGGCCAGAGAGGTCTGGCAGAAAAAATGGGACCAATTTGTGGCTGACCTCTCTGCTAGCTTTATAAGGGAGCTGTAGAGAGGACAAGGCTCATCTCAGAAGGCATTTGACAAGCTAGAGTGAGCCAGACTGATTGCTAAGAGGGAGTCTGCTTCTTCCATGTGACATGAGCAGATGAAGGGATGTCAAAGTCTCACCTGGAAGTGGGCGACTCTGCTAAGCCAGGCTTAATGGGCTTAAGGCTGAGAAGGAGCTGCACTATCCTGTGAAACTCGTGGACTGGAGATAAAAGGGAGCTGTGAGCCTTTAGAGCAACCACAAGAAATCACCCTGCTCAAAAGAGTCAAAACAACGAAAAATTGCCAATGACCATATCCTGACATCCTTATTCAGGAAAAACATGCTTTCCAATTAGAATCAGCAGGAGATTGCCAACACGAGGATCTCTGAATTTTGCCTTATCATTACAAAATGCAGACCTTGTCCGGAAACAGCTAAGACAAACATCCAACCATTTGGGCCACTGACCTTCAAGAGAGCAAGGACTGAAAATGACCCTTGTTATGTTTAACCCTGGGCCTGCTGCCAAAATAGCACTGCTAAGTCGAAGAACCAGTCATAGGTCTGATGTCTGCTATTTCAGGACCTACCGTGGCTGGAAACGAGCTGGTGGAACTTGCTCCCAGAACATTTAAGCCTGGTTGCACAGCTATCATAAAGCCAGAAGAGAGGTGCTTCAGCTACCAGCAGTTCTTTTACTACAAATTCTTTTCCTGTCCTCTGGTCAAAAGGAAGACAAAACACATTTCAGGTTAAGTCAAAAACATTCTGGCTTCCCAGACCCAGCTTAATTAAAACTATCCCCCTGCACAAGGCCACAGACATTTATAGGAACACCTTTTGGTTTCAGGGAGTTCCACTACCAGCCTTTGTTGCTGAATTCATCGTGCAAATGTAGCTTTATTCAGCCTGTCAGAAGATTTTCACCTTGGTAGAGAACTGCTGTGGATATCCACAGGGCTCATTTGGACTTCTGTGGTTAAAAATATAAGAAGAACTAGTTGCAGGGAGGCCAAAAAAAAAAAAAAATCATAATCAGGTTGCTAAATAAATTCAGAAAAATCATTCAGCACACATATGCCAAGCATGCATCCAGGATCAAAAAGCATCATTCAGAATTGACAAAAGTTCCTACTGAAACATGTCTCCCTCCTCTGAACCACAGACTTGCAAAGGCTGTTGTTTCCTAATCTGACCAGCCTGGGCCAACTGGCTCTCTCTTTATGCTTCCTGTTAATTGTCTGTAGCTGCCTGGCCATAGTGTTTATTTTCACCGACCTTGGTTGGAACCCCTTAGCAGGAGGCAAACACATTTTTTACAGAAGTGGATCAAGCTGTGCAGCCTGTGTGCCCTGTGTTAAATTGCCCACAGTTCACAGGCTGCAACTTCATCCCTGGTTATCCTAGAGAACATAAAAACCAACCAAACCAAACAGACTACAAACCCCATCACAGAAGACAAATAAAATCACAGCAAACCACACTTGTGTGCAGTGCAGAAGGCAGCAACACAAACCACAGAAATGAAAAAGTGAGAACCCAGTCACACCCCTTGCTAACTGGGGAGGGGTTTGAAGTGCCTCCACCCCCAGCCCTTTTCAGCCACAGCTACCTCTACTCCAGCTCTCCCTGCCCACCCCCCCAAAATCTTCCTCTGAAGCATCCTGATGCTTTTGCAGACTGACCTCTCCTGGGCTTTGATGCAGATTTGGTCCTGGAAAGGAGTTTTATACTGGAGGAGTAGCCAGAGCAGAGCTACCCTCCCTCCTTCTGCATGGGAGTTGCATACAGAGCTCAGACTAAAGTCCCCAGGGTAGGCTTTGGTCATGGCCAGGTTATAAATGCTGACTTGGGAAATGCCTTACTTGTAATGCTGCTGCAAACGAGCAGAATGGCTGCAAACCAGCAACCCAAAGCCCTGTCCCTCTCAGCAACCTGATCTTTCAGCTTTGCTATATGTGGATGGATGAAGATCTTTATTTGCCATGGGTTGATTCTCCCTTAAATAATCCTCTTTGCTGCCAAGGTGAAGCTAATCATTACAGAGCCATTGTGGGAGGAGCTGAGCTCCTCAATGCACAGGTTGACCCATGGCCCTTCCTTTTCTACCACAACAGAAAGCTTTCAGATCTTCCCTGCACATGGTCTCTTGGGGTCCTGAACCACTTTTTGGTTACCTGTAGTCCTCCTTTTTTCTCCTTACCTGGAAGTAGTTGCAGGGCTAGATCTTCTATTTGCCAAATGCTTGCTGGAACCAGCTTACCTGTTGTGTCCAGTTTGTTGTTGCTCTCCTAGGAAAAGCCTGTTGTGCACATGGCCATTTACCTCTTCACAACTGTGCTGTGATGGGGCCAAGTGCCTGGAGCCACCAGTGTGTGATGCTGGTCAGGATTACAGCAGAATCAGGTTTCTGCAGAAATCACAGGGGTTTAAAATTCCACAGGTCTGATGCAGGCCTCAGAAAGGTGAACCTTGACTCTACAGGACTATGTCTGCATTTGGGACTAGCTTAATGGCCCCACTTCTGCTGAAGGTATCCATCTTAGGATTGGGCAGAAGGCAGAAATTCTTCCATCCTGATCATATATGAGGATTTAAATGTGAACCTGAACCATGTGAAGGGGCCTGTCTCCAAAGGTGTGGCCTTCCTTGGATCCCTCCTTGCACAGGGCATTGCCATGTATGGTGACTGGGGCTTCCCAAGAGTCCTCTGGCATATTTAGGGCCTTAGTGAGTGTGACAGAGGGAGGACCAGCCTGCTTTACTGCTGGGAGTCTGCTCTTGCTTAGAGCACACCTTAGTTGGGAGAAAGCTGCAAATTGAGAAACCCAGGCTGCATCCCTGCCTCTCTAACTCCAGGTGTGCAAAACAAGAGGAATTTAGGCTGGGCTACAGCGGTTATAAAAGATCAAGCCATTCAGATCCAAAGCTTTGGGTAAATTTGGCTGCAGGGCTTCACTGAGACTTGGCTATTAGCAGCAATATTCCAAGGGTTTTGCTGCCAGCCTATTCCCTTTTCCCCAGTACCTTGGCTCCCTGCTCACATTTGTTGGCAAATACAACACATATAATGCTGTCTTGCTTGTTTCTTTCAGAACATAGTCTATAATTAAATTTTTAAACCTGTNTTTTTTTTTTTTTTTTTTCTACCTGGTAAAAAGAACAGGGGATACACAGATTTGATGGGAGGTTTTAATCTGGAACATGCAGTGGAGGGGCATGTCTCACATCACTCAGCCTGGAGTGATGAGGGAGTCTGAAATGCCTTCAAGCGTGCTGCAAAGGGCAACTTGATCTGTGGAGCTAACACTGTGTTAAGACTGAGTCACCTGGCCAAGACACTACACAGGTCCCCTGTTCCCCCTTCCCCAAGTCCCACGGTAGCTGCATCCAGCTCAGGGCTGTGTTTTGATACAGAGACCACCTGACAGACAGGATTTGCTCGTGCTGCCTCTCCTCCCACCACAGTTTTGTATCATCTCTGTGGTGCTTACAGCACGGGAAAGTAAAGGAATGACTGAAGGTCATTTAACCTCCTTTTAGCATGATTTTAGGAAGGGAGTAGAGGGAAACAAGGAGAAGACTAAATGATCAGCCCATTCTTTTCAAAGAAAGTGAGTTCTTTTCAAAGAATTGCCTTGTGGAGCACCAGGTGGCTGCACAGTACAACGTGAGGTTCTTTGCCCAAAGTACTGCTGGTGGGCACGGGAAGAAAGTGCCAGCTTGAGAGAGCTTCAATATCTGAGATGAAAGAGGAGGAGGCAGCCTCAAGGGTGGTGGGAGACTGAGTAGAGCAGACATAAAGAGGCAAAAAAGAGCCTGCTTCAGTCTCCATCCAGACTCAGGAGTAAGAAAGGAGAGTAGAAAATTCATGGAAGTTTCTACTACGGTTACTTCAAGCAGCCATAGCAATACCTAAAGCCTTATGCCTGTTATCTGCCCCATCTGTCACTCCCTGTGGCCTCTTCAGCTTCAGTTTGTTTAAATGGGAGGTGGATGGAGCTTTGTTTGCAGCACAAGTGTTTGCTGCAGAGCATCTTAGACTACCTTTGGGGCAATTTAGAGGATGAAATGTTTGCCTCCTGGTCGCTCACCGCCAGGAAATGGCTGATCCAGCACTAGTGGTTGCTGTCAAAAATCCATGCCAATAAAAACAGAATAGCAAAGTAAGTGGTTGAAAACAGAGATAGGCCCAAGCAAGCAGCTGGATCTATCTGTCATGTGAGCCTCCATCACTGCAGTGGGACTATGCAGGTGCCAGATGCTAAGCAAAGCCCTTTGGCCATAAAACACAGGGCTGCAGATGTGTTTTCCACCAGCTCCAAATGATCAGCCTGCTTCAGGTTTTCTTCCTATGTAAGGCTCTAAATTAGCCTCTTCACAGGTAGCAGAAGGACATTTCTTTGGTCAGAGACCTGTACCTCTAATTGGCTCAGTCCTTAATTCCTCTTTCCAGGCTTGCAGCAGTTGCAATCACAGCAGGTCTACCAAGTGTTTTCTGTGCACTGAGGCACAGGCAGGTGAAGAGTCTGTCTCTCAATCCTCCTGGCCTGTCATTTTTATCAGGTTGTGTCCTCCCCCTTGGTCATTACAGGATAAGAAAGGCATTTTACTGTATTTTCTCAACCTTTAGCTTGTCCATCATTCCATGAGCAGGCTGCAGCATGGGAAGAGGAGAGAGAAACTGTGGGGGAGGGTTGGTTCAGGCGATTAGAACCTCTGCAGTAAGGAAAGAGATGGAAGGTATGGCTGCTTTCGAGAGGGGTGCGAGAAGGTCAGGAAGAGGAGGGGTGGTGATGACAGGGCTGTGAGTCCAGGGAAAACAGAGCTGCAAAGTTTACACAGGGACCCACGGGAGAGGGCTGTGGGCAACTGCCTGTTTTGCTTGTCTTTATAGTGAGCTATGAAAGGGGGCGGGAGACACATCCAAGCACGGTGTGGACAGGGGAAGAAGGGAGAAGGGCTGACAGACGTGGCTGGTGGCTGTATCATTAAAAGTGTCTCACATCTCCTGTGGCTGGTGTGAGAAGGGCAGACAGACGATCCCTGGGGCTATTTGGGGCACGGCTGTTGCCAGATGTGCCCGCAGAGGAATCCACGAGGTCCGTCCACGGACAAGCATGCGGGATGGGAAGCTCCAAGCAGAATCACAGAGGAATTCCCAGCGCTTGATGGGAAAAGGACACAACCCGAGCATTCAGCACAGGGATGATGGGCTAAAGCCTGCCTGCGGGAGCTGGCAGGGCTGGGGCTCAGCAGCCCCGGCAGGCTCAGCACAGCGCGGCGTTGGCAGCCCCGCCGCCGCTCCCGCTGCGCCTGCCGGGCTCAGCCTGAGCCCGGCCGCTGGCAAAGCCTCCCCGTGTCGGTTTAAAAATAAGCGCTCCAGCCCGCCGTACCGCCTTCCTTGCAAGAACAAACGCGGCAGCGCTGGCCGCCCGCAGGGGCAAAGCGCACGCACGCTTTGGGGACGCCTCTCCAGCGGCGGATACTCCCAGGGTCCCCGTGGGAGCGGAACAACGCGNATTTAATACGCTAATTTTTTTTTTTTAGCAATTAAATCCTCTCTGCGATAGGGAACGGCCTGGATGTCTCCCTCGGTTCTTTTGCAAACCTCGGGAATGGGCAGAAAAGGGGAAAAGTATCCCTACACTTAAAATAAAAGGGACTGACAGACCCCCGCAATGCAGCTCAGTCCAGAAAGCACTGAAACCAGAAACCAAAACAACCCGTCTAACTTGCAAGTGGCTGTATCATCAAAAGGCCATAAATCCACGTTAGCAAATACCCTAAGCAGAAATCACAGCAAATCAATCACATTTTCACTCTGCCAGGATGGACCACCTTGGTGGACGGGTGAGAAGCACTCGAGACAAGGCTCCTGTGTTTGTCATTAATTTCAGGAAGTCTATACCTCTCTATTTTTCATTGACACCAGGGAAGGCAAGGATTGGAGGCCTCTGGTTTGTACATAGTTGAGAAGGCACACTTCAGAGTAGCTGTAGCTGGCTTCATTGAGCTCGTGGAAGAAGGTTTGAAGCCCAGTTCTTCAGGGAGCTGAACATTTTCAGTAGTCTCCAAGGCCAGTATAAATTTTGCCGGAGGAGGATGAGCTGCAAACATTTCTGAGAAATTAAAGTAATCCTAGTAAATTGAGAAAATTACAAAAAAATAAACGGTAGGTAATTCAGTTAAGGTGAAAGCACTTAAGAAGGAATAACCATCTGTACAAATGTATATCTCTGAGTTGTCAGCGCTTTAATAGCTCTGCAAATAGGGCTCTGGGTGTCAAAGTGGGTCAAAAACAAATTAAGGTTGGTGTTCATGGCAATGGAAGCGTAAAAACAAACAATTACACTGTGTAATTGATGCCTAAAGTCATACGTGTTAAACCTGCCCTGTCGAGGGACTTAGGAGATCCTAAGCCCAGTCAGGAAGCAAACAAACATTCTTTCATCTCCATGGATGTGAAATGAACCTTTTATTTTCCCCAGGTTTGGAAGGGCCTCAGCTGAATTCAGCATCAAGATTTCTGTTTCATGGCGCAGAGAAGAGGGATGCAGTCTCTCAAAGAGTAAAAAAAAGTGACCAGAGTTTTAGAGAACCCTATTTATCTGTAGGAAAATGGGTTTGCATAGAAAAGGCTGAGCAAAGGTAGGGCAGCAACTCACAGAATTCTTAAGGTTGGAAAAGAATGACCTGCAAGGTCACCGAGTCCAAATTGACTGATCACCACTTCATCAACCAGACCATGTCAGCAATTGCCACATCCAGTCATTTCTTGAACACCTCCAGGGATGGTGATTCCACCACCTCCCTAGGCAGTCTGTTCCAATACCTGACCACACTTTCAGTGAAGAAATTCTTGATGTCCAGCCTGGCAGACCTTGAGCCTATGCCCTCTTGTCCTGTGGCTGTTGCCTGAGAGAAGAGCCTGACCCCACCTGGTTACACCCTCCTTTCAGGGAGTTATAGAGAGTGATGAGGTCTCCCTTGAGCCTCTCTTCCAGCCTCTGCTCCCTCAGCTATTCCTCACAGAACTTGTGCTCCAGACCCATCACCAGCTTTGTTGCCCTTCTCTGGACATGCTCCACACCTCAATTTCTTGGAGGGGGGGGGGTTGGCCCCAGAACTGGGCGCAGCACTCACCAGAGCCGAGTACAGAGGGACAGCCACAGCCCTGGTCAGCTGGCTGAGGTAACAAGTTGCGGGGCAATTCCTTGGCATCCAGATTGCAGGCAGGGTAAAATAACCACGTTAGACTGAAACCAGGCTATGCCCGACCCGACGCCTTTGTCATCGTGAAGCTCGGGCCGGACAGCTCTGGAGCAGTTTAGCTCACAGACCGAGAGTCTCCTGTTCTTAGATTTTGTGAAGGGCTGAGATAAACCCGCTGTGACTCCATTGTAGGGGTCACAGCCTTTCGCTCCCTGCTGCCCAAACCCCTCCTCGCCGATTTTCCAGGCCTCTGCCTTGGCGGCGCTGCTCGTAGCCAGCAGGTTTCCTTTCCGCGCAGGTCCCGCCAGCCCCGGTGCTGCTTCCAACACCCGCCCGTCTCTCCAGCTCTCCCCACACCCGCAACCCGCCCT